>JABFQM010002254.1:0-15867 GCA_022816865.1 Zelostemma sp. ZL-2020 | reverse complement strand
TTTTACGTACATTCGAATATATAAGATCAATCAAAATTTGTGTATAGAACTCAATAATTTAGTCCTTTGATAAAGATACTAATTAAATTAGAAACTAAAATTCGAATGAGATTTTAATTCAATTTACATCGAATCATAATCGAAGTATAAAACTAAATTAAAATTTGATGCAAATTACGAAATTTTCGGAATTTTATCGATGGTGAATCCAACATAAAATTTCGTAAAATTTCAATAAAAAATTTATTCAAATCATATTTTACCAAATTTTTGTTTACTTTTTAATTTTTGTGTGCGATTTCTACTTTACTCGCGTTTAAGTTTTCCGTCCTTCATAATGCAACATTTTCGATTGAGACTACAAACAAAATGATACAAAATTTCCCAATTCCCAAATTTGTTTTTCTATTATTTCCTTGCAAAAATAAAAATCTTGGAAAGTCTTCTAGAAAGTATGGAATTCGAAATGACGTTTTTAAATTGTAAAAACTATGTATAAATGAGATTTCAAATTCGTTGAGGATTAAGGGGAGGACGAAGGTATATCCTTTTTGTTGGTTGTGTGGTAGCAGTGTGGTATATTCGCGAGCTCGCTGATTTAGTACCAAAATGACATACAGAGGGCAGTGTGAGAAAAAACCGACAAGTTTTACAAAATTTGCCGGTTTGTTCCCTGTGTATCATATTGAAAAGCAATTAAAAAGCAATTGAACCTAAAATTTAACTCTTCTGTAAAACCTCAATTTGCAGAAAAAAGAAAACACCAGAAAAATGTTCAGTAAATTACCCATGAGCTCCGCTTTTACTTACGAAACAAGTTTTTATCTCTGCTCAGCTCGGAGGAATCTCGTTTTTTTCTGTTACTTGGAATTTTTGATATGTAGTGAGTGTTGTGTAACGTCATTAATATTTACTACCTTTATCACTTCTGAGATTTTCTTCCGCAACGTTCAATCTTTCATTGTGCTTCTAAATCCTAGGAAAACATGGTATCATTAAACTCGAATTCTCTTTTATATTTTCGTCAATGTCGAATGTTTCCTAATTTGAAGAAAAATTGTAGGACAGTGGCAAATATCGCACGGAGAAAGACACTTTCGGCGAGCTGAAAGTACCAGCGGAAAAATACTACGGAGCCCAAACTCTCAGGTCCGTCATGAACTTTCCAATCGGTGATTCATCGGAACGAATGCCGGTAAGCTCAATTCAAATAAGAAAACAGAAAAGCGTAGATTTTGTTATCTAATTCTTCCGCGAATTTCAGAGAGGGGTGATTCAAGCCATGGGAATTTTGAAAAAAGCAGCCGCCGAAGTGAACAAGGAGTTCGGCTTGGATCCGAAAGTTTCGGACGCTATCAGCAAAGCCGCCGACGACGTTATTAGCGGCAAACTCTACGACGATCACTTCCCCCTCGTCATTTGGCAAACTGGTTCCGGGACGCAGTCGAACATGAACACAAATGAAGTTCGAAGTCTAAAACAACGAAAAATGTAACTGAAAAATTAATTGATTCGCGTTGCAGGTGATTTCGAATCGAGCGATCGAAATTCTCGGTGGCGTATTGGGCTCGAAAAGCCCGGTTCACCCGAACGATCACGTCAACATGTCCCAAAGCTCGAACGACACGTTTCCAACGGCGATGCACATCGCGGTGGCAATAGAAATTAACAAAGTCCTGCTGCCGGGACTGAAGCAACTGCACGAAGCTCTGAAAAAGAAAGCGGATGAATGGAAAGGCATTATCAAAATTGGCCGGACGCACACGCAGGACGCGGTGCCTCTGACGCTCGGACAAGAATTTTCAGGTTCTTCGGCACATTTAAAACTCTGTTTTTCGTAAAAAAAGAACGACATTGTGATTGTATTTTGAATAAAAATACAGGGTACACGACCCAAGTCGAGTACAGCATCGAGAGGGTGAAGGACACGCTGCCTCGACTGTACCAACTGGCTATCGGCGGGACCGCGGTTGGCACTGGACTCAACACGAGGAAAGGTTTTGCGGAGAAAGTTTCCGCGAAAATCGCGAGTCTCACCGGGCTGCCCTTCGTTTCGGCGCCCAATAAGTTCGAGGCTCTGGGGGCTCATGACGCCATCGTCGAGGTCCACGGTGCTTTGAACACCGTTGCCATATCCATCATGAAAGTACGGAGCTTGGGACTTTGCTCGAACTTGTTGAAAGCACAAATTAATGAAACTTGGATTGTTTTTAGATCGCTAACGACATCAGGTTCTTGGGCAGTGGACCTCGTTGCGGATTGGGCGAGCTCTCCCTTCCAGAAAACGAGCCTGGAAGCTCGATAATGCCCGGGAAAGTCAACCCGACGCAGTGTGAAGCCATTACGATGGTATGCGCTCAGGTAATGGGAAACCACGTGGCCACGTCTGTCGCCGGTAGTAACGGACACTTTGAGCTCAACGTGTTCAAGCCCGTGATGGTAGCGAATACCCTTAGATCGGCCGGATTACTCGGCGACGCCTCCGCTGCGTTCACCAAGAATTGCGTTGTCGGTATCTCGCCGAACATCGACAACATCAAGCGAATCATGAATGAGAGTTTGATGCTCGTCACTGCTTTGAATCCGCACATCGGATACGACAAGGTCCGGCTTTTAGGGTTGAAATTTGTACATTCCTGGAATCGAAATTCATGTTTTTTCTGATTTTCAGGCGGCGGCGATTGCTAAACAAGCTCACAAACAGAATCTTACGCTGAAAGAATCGGCGTTGAAAAATGGTTTGACATCGGAACAATTCGACGAGTGGGTGAGGCCGGAAAATATGCTGGGCCCTAAGTAAACGTTAAAGTTGTAGAATCGTTAAGCGAGTCTTAAAATCGTCGCGGTTTTCAGCTTTTGGAAGACCTACTCAATTGTTTTATATTTTCGAGATTTTTAAGAGGTTTTGAAAATGATACTTAATGAAGAAGTTTATAGATCATGAAGTGTTCTTTTCACTCGATTTCCTACGCTAAAGGTGAAAGGATGTAAAATATTGTTGAAAATAAACCACAACGTTGCTGTAATAAAAGTCACTGCAAAAATCATTTCTTCTTTTTACTTATGAATTATTGGACAAGTGTTTAAAATCCTGAGATTTGATAGTTTTTTTCTACACGTTCCTGTAGAAAATAAAGAACACATTTTAATATCAAAATTCAATTTATTTTTGGGATGGGACTTACAGTGTACTTGTTTTTTTCTTAAAAAATACATTGAATAGGAATTTGCTTTATTCCATCATATCATTTGTTAAAAACAAAAACACCAATAGAGAAATAACGTCTACGATGACTGAGGAATATACAAAAAAAATCGTAGAAAATAGGAAGAAAATCACGTTTTTTCGTCAACCGACTTGGACCACGAGCAGCTTCGTCGTGACGGAGTTTTCGGCAGTGACCACGAGCTGCTTCGCGATCTGTGCTGCTTCGGCGACTTTGACCTTTTCTTCGGAGATTTCGATCTCTTCTTCGGTGACTTGGACCTCGACTTTTTCTTCGGAGTCTTTGAGTGTGACTTTCGTTTAGGAGACTTGGAGCGGGATTTACGTTTGGGAGTGATAGAACACGATTTGGCTCGCGTTATCTTTACTCGGGAGTGTGAGCGATTGTTCCTGGAACGAGACCGTGAACGCCTGCCGCGGCTCCTCGATCTGCTGCGACTTTTACTGCGAGAACTTCTACTTCTTGATCTTGATCTGCTCTTGTAACTTCGTCGCCGGTATCGTCGTGATCTCGATCTCGACCTGCAATTAAACCAATTTACATGTAATAAATAGGAATAATTGTGTGCCTAATCGTTTTTCTATTAAACAATGAAAGATTTTTGGTTTCGTACCTGGACCTGGACTTTGACAACCTTCGGCTCCGTGAACGCGATCTCTCGTACTCTTCTTCGAAAATATTATAATCTTGACCCGCCAAGTTAGCAAAATATTTATAATATTGTTTGTTGTAAAACATTTGCGATGGCATCGGATTCATTGTACGGTTGTTTTCGTGCCAATTTCCACGTCCACGGCCTCTACCACGTCCACGTCGACCTCGCGTTGAACCAGGGTAAAGAAGAGGCAGCGCTGTTTCGTAGTACCAGGGTTGTGGCGGGAATCGTGGATACATAGCTGGATATGGAATCGCTCCGTCCAAAGCACCTTCTGTTGCAGAAAAGAATTCCGTTCAGAAATCAATTTTCAATTCATTTAGTTTGAGGCGAGTAGAATTGTTTTTACCTGGGCCTACAGAGTTTTGTGGATTACTTTTAACTGTGACGCTTTTCAACTTTTTCTTGCCAGACTCTTCTTCAGAATCTTCCGAAGAGTTATCCGAGGAACCTTTTTTGTTTTTCTTCTGAAAAATTCGTTACTTAGTCAGTTGCTTTCTTTATTAATTCATATAAGGTATGTTTTTCAATTATACACATACTCTTTTCTTCTTAACTTTCTTCTTTTTCGATTTTTTCTTCTTCTTTTCATCTTCCTTTGCGGTATTCGATTCCTTGTTCCCATCATTTTCTGCTTTTACATCTTTAGATTCTAGGGGTTCTGGGTTAATCTCTTTCTTCTCTATTTTAGTCTGAAATTCGTACGATTCAACAAATGAGTAACTACATGATAGATTGATTAAAAATAAATTCAATTGTTGAAAGTATCGAAATGCTCACTTTTATTCTGTCGAATAGTTCATCCAAAAGACGAATGCTTTCGAGTTGCCTCTGAGCTTTAATCAATTTCCTTTCCTCGCGAGCAATCTTCATCGAAACCTTGTCTTCTTCTTGCTTCCGAAAAACCGTCAGAGCCTTACGTTTCCGTTTCTCTTCTCGACCTTTTCGCCTGGAATCTCGCGTTTGAGCTTCGGCTTCTTCCTTTTTTCTGCAAGTTCATAAAAGTTAGATCCAATCCTCGACTTGGAAAAAAACGACATCCAAATCATAATAAACATTCTGCGAACCGCTGTTCCTCTTTCTTCTTATTTTCCGCCTCCTCGCGTTTCCGCATCTTTTCAGCTGCCAAATTGTCCTGAGCTATGATTCTCTTTCGTTCAAAGGCGCGATGCGACACGGAATTGTCGCTCATGTGTTTCGTTTTATCAAAATCTACCTTCAA
Source organism: Zelostemma sp. ZL-2020 (assembly GCA_022816865.1). Classification (NCBI taxonomy): domain Eukaryota; kingdom Metazoa; phylum Arthropoda; class Insecta; order Hymenoptera; family Platygastridae; genus Zelostemma; species Zelostemma sp. ZL-2020. Next base: position 10,763 of record JABFQM010002254.1, on the reverse strand, counting down.
AATTAAATGAAAACGTTATATTTCTTTGAAAACATGAAAAATTCCTTGATTCAAAACGTTTCCCTCCGATTCACCTTGATCGCAGCTGTAAGGTAATTGTTCAGTCCTTCCTTCTTCAAGAGTTTCATCCCACGAAGCGCATCCATGGCTCGGACAAAGTCCATGTACTCGATGTATTGCACGTAAGCGTCGAAGAACAGCCCATCTTCGTAGCTGAACTTCTGCATGTTCTGGCCCAGCCTCATTCTGGACCTGTACGAGTCCGCCGCGGGCACGTCGACTCTCCTCACAGTGCCCCACCTCGCAAAGACCATTTTTACAAATGACTCGCTGGGCGTGTTGCCACCCTCTTCGCAAAACCATTTCACCGGCAAACCCAAGACATGAATCGTGTCCGGTCTCTCTCCGGCTTTAAGCTCATTCATGTGTTTCGCATCTCGGAAGTACGAGTCCCAGGAATGTCGTGTCGGGAAATCATCCTTGCTCTCTGCAGCGCGGATCTAAAAAAAGTCAATCGAATTACAATTTGAGGTTTCATTCGAATTGGATAGATGAATGCACTCACCTTGAGGGTGGAGGAAAAGCCTTCGAGTTTGAGGCACTGCAAGTCGAGCCTGGATAAAACCCGGCTCAGCCTGCTGCGGTCTCGCACATCGCCTTCCAGCCTTATGAACTCCAGGGTGCTCTTGACGACCTTCAACGAGCCAAACTCGTCCGGTCGGATCAGGTAACGTATTTTCTCCATTACGTCCCATGTTGAGATCGTTTTGCCTAATTTGGTATACCAATCTGCTGTAAAACCTGCTCTCTATGCTGGACAAGGCATTAGTTTTGCACTGCCAATGGGTATAAAGTGCCAGACGCCTTCATTTTGGCTTCTCCCAACACTTGGTGGTTTTGCTTCAACAATTTTCTTACCGATTAAGCTTGATTAATTTCAATACTTTTTTTTTTTTAATTTGATAAAACATTCGTTTGGCAAGCAACGCTGAGCGAGAAATGGCAAGTCCTGGAACAACTTATCTTCGGTTGACGATAGCGAGGACGAATCCATTTTATTGTTACTTTTATATCGAAATCTTCAGTGCGTTCGATTCATCTAAATTTACTTTGCGAATTTGACTTATTTTCGATGGAAAATTGATTTTCATTCGTGAACAATGAGTTTTGGAAATATTACGGAAGTGCAAGTTTCCTGAAAAATTAATTGGTTGAAACAGATTCTAATAAATACAAAGAACAATGGAAAGTTACAAAATATGATGCAATTTTTTGTCGTTTTTCATATTACAGTAAACAAATTCATTTCATTACTTTTGTTCCCTAATAATCGGAATCCTGCACACTCGTAAAAAGCAAACAATTTTCAAAGCAAAATAAGTCAATTTCATCGAAAAAAAAACATTAGGAAAGTTGTCAATGGAGAATGAAAGTAGAATTGTTCCCTGGATTTTTACCTGGTGTTTTTAACTGCGGAAGACTAATGGACGCGTTAATTTTAGCAACTGGTTTTAAAAAGAGGTTTCGCTGAGTGTGAAGCGGCACGATGTCGCTTATGTCCCTACAGCTCCAAAATCCGTTACTAACCTCTCCACTAACGTTTTCCGAACTCGGTTCTTTGCCCTTGGCCATTTTGACCGACCACCTAACCAAACTTTTTTTCGATATCGATAAATTTATACTTTTTCGATTTCCCAATTACATTCCTTCGCCGCTTTCGTCGAGGAGGAAGCGGAGATACATATATTCAGCGTGAAAAAACGTAAGCGAACGGAAAGTTCAGTAGTGGAGAGGCTGTCGCGAATTATGTGCAAATTTCATAAGCTCCTCGACCGCCGTCACTCCTCTTCCTCTTGTTTCCAGACTATTTCACGACATTCTGCGATTTTCCAAGTTTTCGCAACATTGCACTTGATCGCACTTCAAATATCAACCCTTTTCGGGCTCCCGAACATATTTCAGATTCGCAACTCGTTGAATCTACTTTTTCTCTTCTTATACGTCAATTTCCAATCAAGTTTCCCAACTAGTGACTAGTGGCTTCCGAGGTTATGGGTGTCTAAAGCACAGGACACAGGGAAACATAAGACATAAAACATGATTGTGTCTCTTTTTCTGGCTAATGAAGAGAGAAAGAGAGACAGTTATGTTTTATATCTTATGTTTTTTTCTATGTGTACCGGGCCTAAACTGGATGTCATTGGTGGGACTACTTAACAGGGGATGAGATTGAGTGGCAATGTCGATGATTGGTGGACAATGATATTATTACGATAAACGCACATAATAAGAGGATCTGACAGGGTTCGAAAGTTTGAGGAAGTTCACCTTCTAATGAGGTTGTTTGCCTCTTGTTAATGCGCTCTAATGAGCCGTTTCAAAATGTATATTCCACTGTATTCTACCAGGTCGGTGAGCAGATCAGTTCCTTGATCTTCTCGTTATTAACTTCTTCGTCTACGTCGTCGATGGCCAGGGTTTTGATCACCGTGTAGTCGTTGAAAATGTTTAGTTTTATGGGCTTTTGACTAACAAAATCATTTGCTGCGTGGTATATATAGCTCTCAAAGGTGATTTCGAATCTATATACGATTGTCGGAATCATTTTGCAATATTCATATCTTTTTTCATTACTGGAATTATGACGTAGTGAAATGGTTTATACATTTTAAAACTCGAGTAAATATATCGAGCAAAGTACATTTTGATAGAACATTATTTTTAGACACTTATTTAATTTAGTTCCGTTACTGGTGTCGATTCCATTACCTTCACCCTAGGTATATTTCCCATGCCGAGCTCGGTGACGTTTTTTGCATCTTTAATTTTTTCGAATGTACACGTTCATAATGCACGATGAAAGGCGTGGTCAAATGTCGAGTGCCTATAAATTTTGTTTTTAAACTTAGAGAAATGTCCACTGCTTTACTCGTATATATTAATTTTTTTGGAGTCTTTATCGGAGTTGGTACCAGTGGAACGATTAAGAGACATTTTATGAATTTATTTTTGTTCTGATGAAGGAAAAAGAAAAAGGAAGTCCAGCCAATAAATGTGGCAAAATTTGCAATTACTAAAAAAATTTTTGGAATATCCTTAAGCTGGTCAAAAAAAGAATAACTATAATAAAACCTTCCTGTTGGATCACTCTCGCCACCGTTGCCACCGTCGTGAAATATTGATTATTGTTACCTAATTACGGGTTATGAAATACAATTTCAGTATGATTTACATGGAAAACTTATATTTCGTCGAAAAAAGCGGCAAAAATTGAAATAATTTATAATGTAAAAAAATACTTGAAATATATTGAATTCAGTAATTTTATAATTCCAACGACAATTTTCTACTTATTCTGTCATGAATATCCATAGAAACAAATAAATTATTACAAATTCAGAAGGTATAACTTTTTTTTATAATTAAAAAAAATGATAAAAATTGCACTTATGCACATATTTTTGGACACAAATGCAGTTTTTTCGTTTGCATGGTGCTGCCACCTGCGGACGATACAAAGTTTTTCGCAAAACTTTTTCTTACACGCATTTATCATTTTTTTACAAATTGTATTCCGCAAAACTAAGACTGAAATGGAGTTTTTTCAAATTCGTTATCACAGTAAAATCCAATTTCTGTCGAAAATCGAAATAACCGCGAAAGTATTATTCTCATCATTATTCGACAACTTTATGAAAATATCGGGTTCCATCACCGCCCGAGCTAGCGCACTGGCACAGAAGTGGATTGATTTTTCCCCGCTTTTGTCGCCGCCGCGACTTGCGCAAAGCGCAAAGTGAATACTCGTTCCTCAAATTCTCAATGAAAACACTGGCACTCGTCGGTGCGCGTTTTCTCTCGATTATTCTTATAATCAATACGAGAAGGTCGCGATGTTTCATCAATAGAGAATATTCATCGGCGCTTGTCGAATCGGAAAGTCGGGGAGAAATTATGCATAAATGGGACGATTCGGGACACCCTATGAACAGGCACGAGGTTGGGGGAGTTGGCGAATAAGAGAGTGGGTTCATTCAGTGAATTCCCAGCGATCGACGTGACTCCGATTCGGCGTCAGTTCAGTGAGCGATCGTCCGCGAGCCGAAAGAATCCGTTTCGAGACGCACTTTCCTCCGTTCCTTGAAATCCTTCCTCGATCATTTTTACCGAGATTTCCAGACGGTATCAACCAACGCGAACGTTATCACGCCCGATAAAAGTAATTCGTGTTTGACTTGGCATTTTTGCGGAATCTCATAATCGCGTTCGTAAATATTGGAACGACCCTCATTGCTCGTGTGAGATTCCGCAGAAATCGTTTTTCATTATCCATCCTATGATTTTTTTTTTTTTTCATCGATCAATTTTCAAATAAAGACTCATTTGCTGCATCAGCCTTCGTCTCATTATTCATTGACACTTCTTAATTCTTATCTTAAGCACATCATCCGAAACTTACATGAGCTAATCACGCTAGATTAGAATCTCATTAAAATTCATGATATCCGCTGTTACCTTAAACGAGCCCTGCTGTTTACTTCGCGTCTTTATTTTTATCTTGAATATTTGCGAGCTAATCGACATTTTTTCGCTTAACATTTTCCCATCCCTCGAGAGATTACCTAGTTATTACTTACCCTTTTCAGTGAAAAAGATCGTGCTCGCGAGGCGTGAAATTTGAATCGAAAAAGTCACGGCCTAACATTTTGTCTCGTCGCCTGGTCCTTGGCTTGGATTAAGTTAATGTGAAGGTGGGTCAATTCGCTTAAAAAAGGAAAACCGACTTCTTCAATTTGTTGCAATTTTTTATTGTCAGATTTCTTTCAGCTTTATAAAAAGCAAATCTGAAATCTGTCGACATAATGAGTAATCGAAACTTTGATTCGGTTATTTCGCGGAAAGAATTGATGCATGTTTGTATATATGACGGTAATGCGCGAAAAGGGTGGGGGACGTACACTGCCGCATTGACGTACACGTACGTACATCGTGCAATAAGCTGTGACTTCGAAAGGCTCGAAAACGAAGAACTTCGTTTTTCGGTTTTTCCCCGAAATTAAAGAAACCGAGAGTTCGAAATGCAAACTTGCATTACATCGAACAAGAGCAATAAAACGTTTGAATGTGTTTTTTTTAAATGATGCAATAATTTTTAAAATGTGTTAATGGAAAATTGTTGCGGAATATTCGATAAAAGGGATCAATCAAAGATCGTTACCCCGATAACAGAGCGCGATAGGCATCGATCTCGGTTTATCGTTTTTCAACGGAGCGTGAACTCGGCGCGCATGCGCAGGCCGAACGAGCGCGAAGCGCGCTATATACGAGATCCGCACGCGACTGATAAGCTCAGTAATGCTCGTTTGGTGCGTTTGTTCCGTCGCGGCCTCAGCCTCTTTTCGCAATTTTACTCATTGTTTACACTCGTTTCGAACTCGCGCGAATGCGACGCACGAATTCCTACGACAATCGTTGCGCACATCGTGACGCAGTCACGTATGAAAGTTGACGCTTTGGTCAGTTCTTATTATTAAATCGATGTATTTAGTTAATAAAACTTCTTAAAATATATGAAAACTATCGAAATTATGCTATTTTTTTACTTTCGAACCGTGCGAAATCAATGTTGATTTTCGCATTGAATTCGAATTGATGCGGATGGTTTTAAACTCGGACGTTAATCTTTTTGATTGACGAAGATATTGTTTAATAACTTTGCGATTGAAGTTATAATGGACACTGCACCGAGGTTCTTATGCAATGCGCGATGGGATAAAAAATCGCGGCCAAGCTGATATTTTGCAAAAAAATATATAACAACGTTGTTTCACAAAACAATTATGGAGATAAAAGTTTTCTTCGGTAATCGCCGCGTGATTCGGCACTGAAATATTAAGTTTATGAATAAATGAAAAGACTTTACGCGGCATTGAAAAACGTTTTTTCCAATCAAACAACTTGGACAATCAAGCAGAATATTTTAGCACTAATGGACTTGAAAAACTTTGTTTTACTAGTTCCATAAGTTTGTCCCATATATTTAATACTGGATAAAGTATACATGTGCAATATATAGCGAGGTCGCCAAATTACGCGCGAATTTTAGAACTGATGCAATTTCGTATTCCCAGCGACGATTGTTTTTGCACGGAGCGCGATAATTTCTATAATTAGAAAAAGTCGCAAAGATAAGGTAGATAACACAGCGATAAGAAACGTCGAAAATAATCAAGAAAAAAAAACAGGTTCGATCGTGAATAATTCCGCCAGCGATTTCGAAGGTGAGGTTGAGGTTGAACGGTTCGATTTTAAACATATGAGGAGTTTACCGAGGTCGAATCAATAAACCGAAAGCCCTTTGAAAAACTAAAAAATTATGTGACTGTGAAATCGATGTTTTTTTATTGATCTAAATAAAAATAAAACCTTGGGAAAAGTAAGCTGGAGAGGAAAAAAATTGATTTTTAATTTGCAGAGCGAATGTGGTGGTTCGCGCCTCGACCGGGCACGACAACTCGGAAGGGAGGAAGAAATTTGCGAGTGATTCGAAAAGAAGCGGAGAATGTTAGAAAACTCGAGGACGAGGCGCGTTGGATGAGCAAGGAAGGTCGGCGGTGATGGATAATGAGCAACCGCATCAAGAGCTGGTTAAGTGCGTGGTCGTGGGTGACACGGCCGTGGGAAAGACGCGACTGATTTGCGCCAGGGCCTGTAACAAGCAGGTTTCCCTGTCGCAGCTACTCACGAATCACGTGCGCCACGTCTCGACCGTTTGGGCCATTGACCAATACCGAATCTACAAAGATGTTCGTCCTTTTTCGATATAATTATTTTCATCTAAAAAATTAATTCATCTTTTTCAATTCGTAAAATGGAAAGTACATCGTTCGTCTTGACGTACATCATATTTTTTAATAAAAAACACAAACAATTAAATCATTACTAAATTGTAGTAAGAATTCTTAAGAACGCCATATGCATTTTTGCACTTATTTCGCAGAATTCTTAAAGAAATCGTTATAAACTCAAGCTCGATAATTAATCGGCCAGTAGCCCTATTTCCTATGTTATGAACTATCTTCTTAACAAGATCCACAACGATATCTTCTAAAATTACTCTTATTTATCCTGAAAAAAATTACTTTGCAAACATTGTTAATGAAAGACGTTGTTGACAAATTTAGAAATAGTAAACCACTGAGGAATAACATTGCTATCGTATTCTGTAAATAAAATCATGTTACTCCTCAATGATCAATTGTTTTCAACATTTTCAACAGGCGAATTGTATTAAATCCAATAACGAATAAAATACAAAATTTTAAGGAAGAGAACTGGACAAAAAATGCACACTTTTGTCACAATGTCTTTTGTTGGTAATTTTTACTCGGTAATTTTTTAGCAGGACGAATGGGATTCATTTCAATAGGTACCATCAAAATATTGTTAAAAACATAGTTAAATAACATTGAAATAATTGTTCCTGTTAAACATTGATTTCTGTGGAAGTACTACCTTAAAGATACTAGAGCTTGGGTTCCAAACATTAAAAAGACATTCAGAAAATTACGATTTTTACGTAAAAATTTACAATCGTATTTATTATTATACAAAAATTAAGATATGTTTTTTAACGCGTAAGCTATGAATTACATATAAATATCAATTGTTTGTACCGGTGCAAGGATTTCTATTTTCCAAAAGCTTCGCTTACTTAACGAAATTTGATCAGAAATTATAATAGTATATTTAATATCCGTGGATTGAAAGAAAAGTTTCAGAAGAGCGTAAATAGAATTGTCGATAACGCAGGAAGAATCGAAAAACGGGAGAGATTTTTACGCGTTCAATTGACGTCTAGCAATTATGTTATTTTCGTCGTTCTAATTGACGCGGCACGCCCCCATTTGCATGTGGCACCGAAGCGATACAATATAACTCGTCCGTTCAATGAACCTAGGCTTGAACAAAGTGCTTTAGATAACGAGGACAATTGGGGTTCTTGAATTAAACACAAAGCAGCCACTCCAGACGTCGCCGAGGGACCAATCAGGCTTTTTGATGATTATCAAACGCGACGATTAGACGATTGCTTCTCATTCTGATCAAGTTTCTGGTCTTATTAGAACGCATTTAAGAATTCATTTCTTTTTAAGGTCCTGGAACGGTCCTGGGAAGTCGTCGACAACGTCAATGTTTCGCTACGACTCTGGGATACTTTCGGCGACCATGAGAAGGACCGTAGATTCGCGTACGGCAGGTAAAGCTCTCGAAAAACCGGATCCATTGCATTGGATCATTTGCGTAATCTCGAATTTTTCCAATCCTCAGGTCGGACGTGGTTTTGCTATGTTTTTCCGTCGCGAACCCCGTGTCTCTCCGCACAGCTAGGGATTACTGGTACCCGGAAATCCGAAGATTTTGCCCGCAAACTCCGGTTCTGCTCGTAGGCTGCAAGAATGACTTGCGATACATGTACCGCGATGAAACTTATCTCAGCTACTTCCGAGATCGATGTCCTTTCGTCAGGTAATCCTGAAAATAAGAAAACAATGTTGAACGATGCACCATTTTCAACGATCTAATTACAGGGCTACCCGGAAGAGCGACCTGGTGATGCCGGACGAGGCGCGGGCCGTTGCCAGGGAACTCGGAGTTTACTACTACGAGACCAGCGTGTTCACGTACTACGGCGTCAACGAAGTCTTTGAGAACGCCATCAGGGCTGCTTTGATAGCGCGTCGACAGCAGCGCTTCTGGATCACGAACCTGAAAAAAGTGAAAAGGCCGCTTCTCCAGGTATGAGATCTTTGTGCAGAAATTTCTCGGATGTACTATATAAAATTGTTCCTTAGGCTCCGTTTTCTCCGCCGAAGCCGATTCCACCCGAAGTATGCGCGGCGCCCAGCACGTACGACGCGGATTTAAGAGTCTTGTGGACGAGGCCGATGCACACGGACGTGGCCCTCGTCGCCGGGACGTGTTCCTTCTCCGCGCACCGCTGCATCCTGGCCGCGGCCTCTCCCGCTTTTCACCGGCTTTTCTCCATGGAACTCGTTCAAGAACACACGCCCCGAAGTTCCAGCGAATCTAGCATGGTCAATTTCAACCTGCGAATTTCAAACTTGACAATAATTTTATTCTTCTGATTTATTTTGGTTTTTTAATCGCAGGTCAGCACTTTCGGCGAAGCAACGGTCGGCGACTTCAACGACGACACCGAGTGCTTAATCCGCATCGATCAGTCGAAGCCCAACAAGTGAGTTATGAACGATCTCAATTTTCTTCACGATTTCTCTCGCTTTTTTTCTCCAGGGTTTGGGATCAAATTAAGCGGCGCTCGAGTTTCCAGATATTGCCCACGGTGGACGGCCAGAGAAAGTCCGCGGGGACGACGAAGGAACTCAATCATCCGGCCTTTCAGAGCATTCGGGTTTCTCTGGTTGGTATTTTTATCGATATTATTGGGTATGTTATTGGCAAACGAAGGATTGATACTGATTAATTTTCTTAGATTGAAAACGCGGGTGCGCAGCAGCAGACGACGGTGGTCACGTTGTCGAAGCTGATAACGGCTGGGGCGTTGCAGCAATGCCTGCAGTTCATCTACACCGGTAGTTTGGAGAAACGGTATCATGATTTGCAGGTAAGGATCCAAAAAAGACAGAGAGAGATAGAGAGGGTGTGTATGCGCGTGTGTGGGTGGGTGTGGGTTCTCGCCCTTTCACTTCTGCAGTCGATGAGTTTGAGTTTGCTGTGAAAAGATGAACGGAAATGATCATTTGGAGAAAGAAATAGCGATGGAGTAGAGTGTAATTTTTCATGTTCCAAAGACGACTAACGCGGCTCTGTTCTTTCAGACAGCTCCTATCGGGCTTCTACTGGTTAGTACATGTACGTTAGACGAGATAAGCATTACAAAACGCATCCTCAGGGCTGCTGCATGTTCTTTTCATTATCCCGTTAATTTCATCCGCTAGACAGAAGCGAGAAAAAGCGACCCCAAAAAGTGTAGCTTTGAAGAATCGAAGCGTTTAGCTCATAGAAAGTCTCGTCGTTTCTGTCCCCAGGAAATCAGACAGGCCGCGGAGTTCCTCGAGCTGCCGCAGCTGCTGATGGTCTTTGGTACCATGCAAACAAGGGAACAGTTCGTCAACAATGACCTGAATAATCAGTACAAGCAAGTAGTGCGGCAAAGACTGGAAAGCATTTGTCTCGAGCAAGGTAAAGAGAAAGATTCCATCGAGTTTGGAAGACGATTTCTACGAGGCTCGATCGAACGCTTGTTTCAGGTCTCTTCGCCGACGTCGTGTTTGACCTGGATGACGGAAGCATGCCGGCTCACAGGGCCATTTTGACGGCGCGTTGCGACATGATGAAGGCCATGTTCTCCGGGGACTTTCGCGAAAGCAGCGCCAAAATTGTAAATTAATACAAAAAAACGACTCGACTTTTCTTTCGACGTTTTCCTGGGTTTCAGATCGTGTTCCCGGGGGTGAGGGAGTATACGTTCCACAAGCTCCTCTGCTACTTGTACACGGACGAAGTACCGGCGATACCATCGGCGCGGTGCCTCAATCTCCTGGAGCTTGCGCATCGGCTTTGCCTGCCGCGACTGATACACCTCCAAGAGAGGCGAGCGATCGCGGACCTGGACAGGATCCCGCAGAACGACGGTACCGAGGCAATTGCGAGCTGCCTGAGACCCCTGGAACCGGGCACGGCACGTCGACCCCTGTTCCACCCGCTCCGAAGCCCACACC
>JABFQM010002253.1:0-15872 GCA_022816865.1 Zelostemma sp. ZL-2020 | reverse complement strand
GAAATGTATGAGATTCTTGTGGATCCTGAATTTGCCATCCTAGTTGTCTACGTTTAATATTACGACCACTATTTCGTTGAATGTGGGCCCTAGCCTTCATTGTTTTATCTCGGATGTGAATGCAACTCTCAGTATTTTTCTTTGTGGGAGTTATCAGCTGAACTAAAAAAAAACTAGCGTTGGGACGCATCACTTCGTTGCTTTATTATTAGATTCCGATGGCTATTTACGCAACGATTTTATGTATAAATGTGTCACCACAAAGATTTATATTTTATTTACTAATGAAACGAATGATTATTTTAATTGATTCTAAATTAAGTGTTCAAATTCTGTCAGTGCAAATGTTTCTTTGACAATCCAAATTTACATGGATCATTCTTGTATGAATGAATAAAGGGCTTAAGCAGATGGCAAGTTTTTCTACAAATCGTAATAATCCACTTACGATAATTAATCAAGTATATTCCATGACATAAACCAAAACGTAGTTCACATTGAAAAAACGTTTTCAAAACATTACTTTGAAAAAAATGTTTTCTTTGTTTTATTGATAATTGTTTGGATCATGAATTACGGTTGAAAATGGATGAAATACAAAAAGAGAGTAAAAATGTAGGAACGAAAACGTTCATTAATAAAAATAATGACGAGCAAAATAAAAAACCAATAAAATTCAACAAAATATCGAATAACCTTTTTTTTCATTATGAGCGTTCGAGCTATAAAAGCCGCGTGAACATACTGTCGTGAATCAGTGGGAGTGCGATTTTCTGCACATGTTCGTGTACAACGAGCAATCCGGTACAACGACGAAAATACGCACACAATGAGAAACATGTTCCCCCAAATTGAATAATTTTCAACAATTTGTTTTTACCTTTCTCTCGCCGGCATCTTGACCTTTTCGCAGCCGTTTACGTTCGAACAAGCGCGTGAACTCTTTTTAGAAATATTTTACAATAAAACAAATCGTTAGGGGTGAATGTTTTTCGTCAAAGTTGCAAGATATCGCAGACAACGAAGAAGTGCTCATTCTCGAATGCTTTCAAGAACGCTATCTCTCTTAGAAACCACCTCAAGATTTTGCAAAGCAAACTGGAGCGAGCGTCAACCCAACGTGGCCCCAATGTTTCCCTGACTTCTGGAAGTTTCAGGTTAAGAACTCGAGCTTCGACTCGAACAACTTACTCGAGCTCCTCTGAAAGAATAAGCCTTCTCCTCTCTTTTGGCAAGAGAATGCTAGACGAGCCATACTCATATTCTAGTGTCTCGTAGGAAATTGTTGTCGGTTGAGAGTCGCGTCGAGGTTTATCGCTAACTATACAAATAAACTGAAAAAAATACAATCCACTGCTAATTGAAATAAATGCGCAGCAATGTTAACATCGTTCATTCCAATAATTTTTCCTTCGTAGCTGATTATCTGTAAACTCTTGTAATTTCCGAGGAAAAACTAAATTAAAATTTGCGAGAAATTTCTTGTCAGGACCAATGTTAATTTAAACGTTTTCAACGTTATCATCAGTTATCAAAAGCGATCTTTCGGTTATGTTTTCTAGACTAACTTTCTCAATGAGACAGCATTGCCATTGCTGATAGAAACTTGAAAAGAATCGAATTAGAATTGCGCGCCTGAAATGGAACTGATAATTTGATCGTAGACCACGAAATTACAGTAACTCTCGCAATGGTAAGCGTCAAGAAATTATTGAAATCACAGACACCAATATTTTAAGAACATGCATTGTGATCTCATGAAAAACATCGAAACACCGGGTGATTTTTCGTTAACGATGACGGGAAAAAAAGCAGTTTTCCGCAAAAACTAGAGAGTGAAAAGTAATAGGTGGGCAAGCATCGAGAGGAGCAAATAGAAGACCGGACAAACAGGAATCGTCGATCGCTCGGAGCGTCTCCTTGGCTCCGGTCAGTGCCTGGCTGTAGCTAACTTTTCTTCACCTTGCGGGCGAACGACCGTTACGTTTTTTCGTTCCAAGGTTACAAATCCTTTCGTTACTCCCACACCTAACACTGACCAAAGTCCCTTCAACTTCGCAAAAGACGAATGAGATGTACGAATGAGATAGCTGAAAAGATCCACTTTTCATCTTAATCGATGAGAAAAAAGGAAGATAAAGGAAAACAGCGGAGCCAGGGGGAAAAGTTTGAAAAACTCTCGCGTTGATTTCTTTGTTCGCCAACTTCTATATTTTTCACCTTCGGCAGGCAGGCAATGGATGTCGCGTCCACATAGTATTCTCGAGAAAAGTGGTACTTTCGTATTTCGAGGCATTTCTTTGCATTCCTTTTTGTACCTTTTTTTTATTTTCATTTATGCACATCCACCGACGAACGAGAATCTGAATCCCGACTTTCTTCGAGATAGAGAGGGGGACGTAGACTGGTATATGTATTGTTGAGGGAGCAAATAAGATTTGCACGTAAATCGTTTGTTTGCCTTGCGTACCTCAGTGGTTGAAAGGGACCAGAGGGACCCAAGAATCGCAAGACGATCCGAAAGACAACACCGGGTAAACACGATTTCTATTCCGACAATAAATACACTCCAAGTGCAGACAACTAGTCTTTTTGCGCCGTTGCTCTTCTTTGCCTACGATCACACTTTTGTGAACATAAAATAAAGAGGGAATTGCCTTTGCATTCACTCCCCTCCCATTGTTCGACGTGAGTTTTGTTATTTTCTGGCCGATTGGAGCGCCTCTCCTTATGAATAAATCTATTATTCATCGCTAGACTTCTATTAAATAATTCCGATCAAACAAATTAATTTCACTTCGGTGAGTAATGGAAATTTTACATCCTCCGCGTTTTGTTTCCTTTCTTATGCGAACTCTATAAATGAAGTCTTACCCTCGACGAATGCGACGTCACGAACGTATACTAATGAAGCGAGAAAAGAAATAGCGCTTCGTAAAAAGGGCTTTGAATTACACGCTCGCGAATGAGGACGCATGATCTAGCGTAATCGCAACTCGTTCTTATAAAATGAAGAACAATTAGAAATTAAATTTTCAATCTTATTTCTAGATTGAAAAAAAAAACTCGGTTGAGCTGTAACTATTTCAAACTCTGTGATTTCCGTGGAAATATTGACAAGTGAAATGCGATTGAAACAATTATCCAACTAAATTCGTCAATGAACTTTGCGGGTGTTACAAACTTTGACAAATCTCGTTAACCTTTTACTAAGATCCGTAACCCGGAAACGTCGTCGTAGTAGAGTTTGATGCATTCTCGTGCTCCAAATCCTTGCTTATACAGACCTTTGCTCGAATCTCAACTTGTATCGTAATGTTATGCTGAATTTAATATATGGAAAATTGTTTATCAACCAACTCGAGTTTAATTAATGCGAGGATGAAAATGATTTATATTTTGATAAAATACTCGGTGAATTAATGAAACTAAAGATCGAGTACGAGCAGATCGGAACGTAGAAATGAATTTAATAATTTTGCATTCGCCTCAAAGCGAAGTAATCTAGTTATCTTACACTTTATCTGACGAAATAATTTCACTTCAAATAAGCGTCGCATCGCTCTGCCGCCTTGACAAAAAGGACTTTTTAGCAAGGTAGAGATATTAATTTCCGTTTGCTTTTTTGTCCGTGGCGTTTTTTTCACGATCGAATGTATATTCGATTCGAACTTAAAATACACAATTCCGTTGAGAATTGAGAGAATTTTTCTTATTATTGATGCAATGTTAACAAAATTCGACAAGTCTTTCTTGAGTCTTTCTAGAGTAGAACACTTGTTTCGGAATTCTTCCTAATGGAATGAGAAATGTGTAAAAAATTTAATCGAAAACTTTTCCGATTACTCATTTGCAAAAAGTCTTTACCCATTTTATCCATATTCAACTATGAATGATAGTTAAAAGTCATGAGAAATATGGATTTATATATGTTTGATTTACATTTATAAATCAAACACCAATCACATTTCACCGAAATTTATATAAAAATCGAATAGAATGCGATTTCTAATTTAATTCGAGGACTGCTCAAATCTTCTGTAACTATCGTTACATTATTTATGATTTATCAAGCTATGATATTTGGATGAAGCGCATTTTTAAACATGCAGCACATGTTATTGACTCCGTCCACTTAAAAATGAAGCTCGCATACTAAAGCAATACTGCACGTGTTGTTTTTACATCACATTCAAAACATCAAAAATCCCAAGGAAAGCAATTATTTTTAACGCAACCAATTTCACTAGCATCATTAGAACGATATAATATATTAAAACGAATTACAACTGAATAATTGCAGCTCCAAGAATACTGCGCAGAATGGAACCAGAATAATATCTGTATCAGACAGGATTACTTGCGGATATTCCTTTACCCACCCAATTTATCAGATATTTCGAATCCCTGCAATGTGTGGTATCATATACGTACCAATGAAATGCATAATTCGCAATGCGATTCGCAAAGCGAAACCGCCCATCGTAATTTCAAAGAGAAAGGCGCCATCTCAGGGTAGCGATAATTTGCTAGCGCTGCCATTTCCGGACTGTCAGATGCGACATCTCGCGACTCAAGGAACATGAGCAGTGAGGTGCTTTACACCTCGCAAAATTTGAATTTGGACCGCCCCCGACAGCCAAGGGACATCTGTGCAATTCCAAAAGAGTCCTAAGATTCCAGCCGAGCGGAAAGGAAGCACGAGAATTGGTCGACGACTGTGAATACTACTAGGAGAATTCGAGACTGCTCTCATTGTAAGTTTCAATTTAATCTCTCATTGCTGGCTGGATTATGTTGAGATAATTGTGATGGAGTATCTCCCAGCTAGTTATGCCTTAGCCGTAGACATTCAAATGAATCGTTACTCAACGTTCTCCCTTACCATTGAAATTTTAACGTTTCATTGTATTGATTTGTGTTAATGTATTCCAACGACTCGTTATTGAGTCCAAATTTATTTATGAAATTCACGAGCTATATTTTCATTATTCGATCCTAATGACGATAATGAAAATGGTTGAGTTTAAAATTGCTTTCCCTGGGATTTTCGATGTTTTTAATGCGATGTAAAAACAGGGCGTGCAGTAATTGTTACCGGACAGAGTTAATTACATAGCTGTCAATCTCTTTTGACAGTTTTTTATTGACGAGAATCGAATTGTATGAAAAAATGGGGGGGAATAATTGTATCAATAACTGAATTACCTTCTTCCGTGTATATGAAACAAAAATTGCAACCGATAAAATTTTAATCTCCAAATTGCCAGAAATAATTGACCTATTATGTACAGGCATTATTTCGGATTAAGGAGCGGGGTCGGGCAATAACACAGAATGATGAAATAGAATGTAACGTCCCTTTTACGAGGCCGTAATGTTCGGTTCAGCGTCATTAAATGACACACTTAGAGATGGAAAGTAGCGTGGGATGAACCGCATAAAGGGTACAAGATAAGGCGCAAAAAGAAGATGAGCTCGATACGAAGCATTATCCTTTTACGATTCCAAGCAATATTGTATCGTTCTCTGGCAATCGAGCGAAAGGAAGAATCAAGCGATTCAATCGACGATGTCACGTCATCCCAGGCGCGCGATTCAACGGCGACGGTGGCTGCTGCCTGCCCTGGAGGTTCGCGAGGAAGTCCCGGGAAGAGCACATCTGAATTTCGCTCGGAACTTTTTCCTGATTTATGGCGATAATTCGTCACGAGCGAGGCGCATGGTACGGCGCTGATCGCGGGCTTTGCGGAGCGAGACGAATCGTAAAATACCGCGTTCGCGCAGCTACCCACCCTTCTTCGCCAAAAGTAAATGGGAAATTGTATAATTTTCAATTAATTCCCGCAAGCGATATTTTCATGTAAGCGGGGAGCGAAGGTAGTTTTATCGACGCGGAATGTTTTTCGAATTAATATAAAGGAGCTCGCGATATACGACTCTCGCACTTATTTCGAAATAACACCCGGCCGCAGCTCCTTCCCCATTTGACGTATCGTCGATGAGTTTGCGAAGATTCCCGTCGCGCCCTTCACCCCCGTCGTTCCCGTCGCCCTGTACATTTCAATCTCTGTATAAATGCAATTTGAATAATTGAATCGTCAATCAGGTAATGAAAACATAATACGCGTGATAACGCTCGAGTAAATATTTTTTTGAGATTGTAAAGTTTAGCGTGCAATTACAAGCGCGATGCATAAGTGAGAGTAATATTTACATCGTTTTACACGGGTGGGTAATGCAACGAGTCGAGGCACGACGCTGCTCCATAAGTTGAGTTTAGACCTACGATTAGCGACGTTGCTGCGAGTCGTCCCAGGCTCGCGATTTGCAGCACGTGTTTACGCGAAAAGTTTGACACACTTTTTCATGCGTCGCGTCCCGTGCACGCGACTGTACTTTGCACTCGTTCATAATGCAAGCAATTTATCCGCGACCTTTCTGCTTGTACACCGCGATCAGTGACCTGGAGCTCATGGCGCATTTATTCGCATTGAAAACTACATGCATCAGCCGAGTGTGAAATTATTGTAGAATTTAGCCCACTGCAAATGGAAATCTGTTTGAGCGCACGCAATTTATCGGCGTCGCCAAATCCCGCAAAAAATATGGGAAGCATTTCTCATTGGCGCGCCTGTCTGCAGTATTTGCGGAGGAAAAATCCGAATGCACGAGAAGTTAATTTCATTATTTAACTCTCGTAGAAATTGAAATGGGAGAAGAAGCACTGAAAGAAGCTTCCGCTTTTAGATTAAATCGAGCAGCATTCAAAACGCTCAGCCACTGCGAAAATTTACTTTTCATTATTCAAATAATCAAGAAACACTCGACGAAACGCAACAAAAACAAGGAAAGAATATTTCTTCCGTGAGCTAGTTGTTCTCAATGAAAAAAATGCTTCCCTCATTTTATCCATATTCATTCGGATAATTAATCATGCAATTGACAATCATGAAAAATATGAATAGAAATAGCAACTCGTGAGAATGAAAAAAAATCAAGTAATGCGAAGAACTGAATGAATGGATTCACGAAAAAATTAACAAATTCGATAAATACACGTATGATGTATACCAATGAAATCGGATTAAAAATCGAATCAAATATTATTTGGATCCAATTAAATTTTTTTTAAAATTTGATCATGATTGGGTTTAACATGAATGAAATTTCGAATTGCATTCTAGTAAAATTTAAATAAAATTCACTTTGCATCTTGAAATAGTATATTGCGTATCAAGGGGAGAATGGCAACGATTTCACGAGTTTGAAGTTAGCTGCCCTCGCTTCTCCCCGAGTTACGCGCATACTATTTTTCATGGCACGCACCTCTATAGAAAATTCAACTTGAGATGCCTGTCGAGTGGTGGCATCGCATACTCATTGAATCAAAAACCTGTATTTTACTTTCGCCCCTAGGGGTGAAAAGGCTACTTTCGCCCCGCTCTACAGGCATCGAAAGTTGAATTTTTTATAGAGGTCTCATTACAATTGTAATGAAATTACATTCCTAGAACTTACATTAAAACTTGAATTCTAACCAATTTATATCAGAATTATTTTTACATTTCAAATGGATTGTCATCAGTTTTTATTCAAATTAAATTATATTTATAACATTACCTTAATATTTGAGCATATTAATAAGTTGATTCATTCAAACTATTATGTATTAAGCTACCATAATAATGAGATTTGATTCCCTTGTGTGAAATTCAACCATAGTTAATGGATGATCTATCCTCGATTATGAATATTCAGGATATTTTTCTTCTCTCGTCTACGATATTCAACAAGTTTGAGTTTGTAACATCTTATTGTTAAACATGCATTAATTGTATTTTGAAAAACTTAAGCAGCGACGATTGGGGTTCGCGGGATAATACGTTCCAAAATGAACAAATTTTTGATTCCTTTCTAGCGTGACGTTAACGAGAAAACTATTGATACCGCTGGAGTCTTTTTTGTATTTCATTTCCATGCATGTGCAGAGTGGACAATAGCGTCAAAGCGATTAACTTTGCTGAAGTGAACATTCGCTTTTGTCAATGTTTATTCGGATGATTATTATTCTGGTCAGAAAAAAATGTAAACTTATATCGGCTACGTGTACGCGAACATGTTGATTTTATCGGATTATCGATCATTTGTTGCGTTACTATTTGCTATCATTGGGTTGAATACACGTTTTGGTGGGTACGTATTCAATAAGTTATCGTAAAAATAACTGAATGGTTAATGTTTAAGTTCGAAAAGTATTCACAGCCAAACTTTTCAATAGTTTCAGGGTGAAACGACAATCGAAATCGCGAATACAGATGAAACGTGAAACACAAAAATCCTCTTCCAGTGATTTGTAGCACTATCAATACACGGAGGATTGACTTATCATGTAATGAAGCCGAGCAGAGATTTATATTCGGTGACAGTTTAAGTGTTCGACGCTTTGAAACAAAACGAAAAGTTTCGTTGAATTTGTAATATTTTTGACCAAAAAAATCGAACTATCGATAATTTCCGTTGCATGTTCAATCGAGTATTATTCATTACTGAAAAAAATTGATAGGATTAGCAAACTCTAGTCAGTTTCGACGGGATTCAAAGTGTTGAGTCAAGTGAAACGACGCTAATTTGCCCGCGATTCGAAAATTATATTAGAAAATTGTCGAGAGCGTACGCGTCGAGAGCAAAGGGTCCCTCTCGCTTCATTACGCCCTGTGCTCATGCAAGTACACGGCGCGCGTCTGCACGCGAAAAGCCTCCTGAAAATTGCGAAAAACAGCCCGTGGAATGAATATGAGAATACGGGGCACGGTATTGCCCAATCATTGTAATTTTCACGCGTACTCGTGTAAATGAATATTGTTTACTATTCTATTTACGTGCGATTTTCCCGTAATTCCTCTACTCAAAAAAATTAATGAAGTACTAGGACTCGCTCAGTACTTCGGTACTTTTTTCGGCAGTACTGTAAAACTAGGACTGCATTGAGTACTAAAGTACTGAAGTACCAGAGTACTAAAAGTATTGAATGTCAGTACTTTTCGTAAGTGAGAGATTGCGCATCGATTAATTAAAAAGCTGTTGAAAGAAAATAGAAAACGTCGGATAGGGTTGAATTTGTTATGCGAAAAAAATTCGTTTTGCACAATTGTCTTTTAGATAAATTTTAACTTGTAAAAATGTGTTTGTTTGGAAAGAGCATCGCAAATATTTATGTCGCAGGGGCTTCCCCGTGGACTTTTTCTCAAGTCGGAACTGATAAGCACGAGCGAACAAACGCATTTTCCTCGTGAATAAATTTAACAGTTTTGCAGGGAAAAAATTGAATTGTCGCTACGGCAATTCAATATGACAAAGATAACTTTAAAAGTCACTTTATGTAGCTGACTAAATATATCGCCGGAATATGGAACAGTGGCGATGAATATAATTTCTGGTTAAACGAGACGGAATTTATTCGATGGGGAATAATGTGTCCCCGTCGCCCGTGACTTTTTGCACGATTTTTCGAGAAAATGTGAGCGAATTTTTTTCACGTAACGCGAAATTCAGTAAATTTATTGAATGCGTTGTCTTTTTACTTCATCAAAATATAGTAACACCCCAGATCTTTTGGATAAAAAATTGTATATTCATTCATTTCCAACTCGAAACTTTTACGGAATCAGTAGCATTTCGTATTTTACAAATCTTTTTCTTTATTCACATAAATTCTCCATTTCCAGAAGCACCGTGCTCGCTAAAAGTGCACTCTATACTTAAAGTAGCCATACTTAAAGTCCGCTGCTTTTATAAGAAACGTCTCTCAAGATCCGAGTAAAAATAGCGCTAACAATAAAAAGACGTGTTTTCCGGTACTTAATTTTTTCAAGATAAGCAGCGAAGCTAGAGACGCTGTTGAAAATTCGTGAATGAGATTGCACGAGGAGCCATTTTCCGCGGCGAAATGCGCGTAAACATTGCTGTATACTCCTGCGAATAAGATGACTATTTGTCGTTACAGCGGCACCCGTCTTATCGCCTGTGTAAAGGATAGTAATTAATCATGCATACCGTACGCACGCTGAGAGCTCGTGTAGTAAACGCGGCGAATAAATTTGTTGCGATTGCCGAGGTGATTCATCGAGCCGGCGAAATGATGAATGAAAACGTACGCGGCGGATGCGTGCACGCGCTACTATTATACACGTGCATATTATTCAAATCAAGCATGCCTGCAGTCTCATAACTCCGGAGAACTTTCGCTTCGTCTCGATTCCAACCTGTCATTTTTTCATTTTTTCTTACGTGAATTTCATTTTTTAACATAAAGACGAACGAGTTTTATGAATTTTCGATAGACTATCCGTCGCACGCGCCACCGACTTGGGTGATTTTTCAAGCGCAGTTGGAGCACTCCAGTCTGAAAAGATTCTTTGTGCTTCGCGACAGGGACTCACTGGAAACTTAGATCTTTGATGACTCGTGATAAAAATTTCCCTTTGTATCATGCTCGATTGACTAATCGTCGCTCTAGAACATATTTCAAGAAAACTCCACTCGACAATAGGAAAATCATCGTTGAAACAAACGTTTTTTTTGTTCTGTGGTAAATTGCATTTCTTATTTAACAAGAAAGGAAGAAATCACAGCACGAAATTACATGGCTTTTTCATCGGGCCTGAGTCATTTGATCGCGCAAACGGGGCTTCTCTTGCCAGCCTCCGTAAGCTCCCTATTAATCCATGTCGTCACGCTAGTTTGGCATATTCCGGTCACGTGTTTGCAGAGCCTTAGATAGCCCCAGCGGCTCCTGTATCGATACACAGTCGCAGCGATAAATTTTAGCTGTGGGATACGTCGATAAGCATACACTGTAGACGTAAATCGTTCTTAGTTGTAGCCCTGAGGTCTATGTATGTGTGCATAGGTCGTTGCACGTTAGTGCACGTGGATCCATATAAATACCGGTGCCATTGTACCTCTAGATCGCGATTGCGCTGTAATGGCGTGAGTAGTTCATTAACTTGTCGTTTTTACTAATTTCTGTACCTTATTCAGGACAGACATTGATTTAAGTACCCTTTCGTGTTTTACTTTGTAAAAAGTATGACTTTCTCGAAAACATACTTTCTCACGAGATATCGGCTGCACCGAACAGCCTCCTATCATCAAAAACGAAAAAGTATTGAGTGAAACGAAACCAAATAGATCGGGATTGATTAGAATGTTGAATAATAATTAGATCTTTGGAAGCGCGATACTACCTCGAACCCGTGTCGTTGTTACCGTGTTGTCCTAGTGAACGCTAGTCCGCAAACTTCCCTGCAAAAAAAGCACCTCGAGTTACAAACTCAATAATTTATCAACGTTTTCGACTTTTTTTGCTTTTATCGGATTAGTTTGCAATTTTCTTTTGCGAAATTAATCTTCACGAAAAACGAATCGGAGCTGTGGAAAATCGAATAATCGAGAAAACAAAACTTGATTAACCTCGAACGCACCGTTATCGACGTTAATTTGCAAACTATGTTGTTGCGATCAGCTGTTCGTTTAGGAGCGATACAGATGTATCGTGCAATACCAACGGCGACGAACCCGTCCCGAGAGTAGAGCAATTTGAATCTTCGCTATTTCCGCCGGGCAACGCGATTGGTCGGCAATATAAAGAGATGCATCTGCAAGTTGGCAATTGCTCTCGAGTGGCAGCGACTGCCAACTCTTTCTTTCCAGAGACTTTCTCACAAGCGTCGAGTTCAGAGGTGCCTCCGTATATGTGGGAGAAACGATCAAACTGTTTCGGAGAATCAGACCAGTAAAATGTTGCGTGAATCTGCATTTCACTGTTCTTGTTCTCAACTAATAGTCAGACATTCTGGGGTAGAGGAGGGGAAGTCCCTGCTGAGTTTTAACCCATAGTTGCTCGGCTGCTGGAACGAATATTCCAAGTGGGGGGTGTTTAGCTGTTGTTTCTTGGGGATCGTCATCCGTAATTCCTCAAAGATACCCCCCGTCCGTTCCTTGGGTGGCGGGACGGTGAAAACGTTTGGAATCGCTGCATTCCACAACCGCTTCCACTATCTCGGAGTCTTGCGTTTTGCGACACGCCCGCTCTACCTCTGATTTTCATTCGGATCTGCAATTACTTGGACGCTGTCAGTTTTTCATTTTTATTTTTATTACATTTCGAAAACTTTTTTTCCATGATTTCTAAAATTTAGATTATGTTTCTTCGAATGATTTTCACTTTTATTCAATC
This sequence comes from Zelostemma sp. ZL-2020, assembly GCA_022816865.1. Taxonomy (NCBI): domain Eukaryota; kingdom Metazoa; phylum Arthropoda; class Insecta; order Hymenoptera; family Platygastridae; genus Zelostemma; species Zelostemma sp. ZL-2020. Next base: position 3,631 of record JABFQM010002253.1, on the reverse strand, counting down.
ATACTGAGCACAAAAAGAGACTCGTATTACGACTTTAAGAAATAATAATAAAAGAAAACATCGTAAACACGAATATGGCAAAATTAGTATTTTTATAATAGATTAATTTTACGAATATTTTATTCGTGTACCCATGTCAAAAAGTATCCCCTACTTTATAGCGGGGGATACATTATAGGCTATAGTCTCTACTTTGCCGCTAAAAATGGCCGAAATTTCACCTTCTTCGCTAGGAGCATCAAAGTAGATCATGAATTTCGATACGGGATATCATCAAATCAGTCTCATCTCGTTCAGATCAATTCACAAGTTGATGGTTAAATAATACCAAGTTGAAGGATTTAAAAAGTTTTCGAGCTGACAGTCAAATTTTTTGTTATTTTGCCCTTTTTTCATGAGAAATTCTTTTATTTGAATTATTTTATTCCTTGAATTCTTCTTTCATCTTTATAATCTCAATTTTTTCCGTTTAAAAATCATTACTTGTAGTATAGAAACTCGATTATTATTAGTAGATCAATTACTAAAATTATTTATTTCGAGTTGAATGTGCATGCTCAAACGCGACTAAATTCTAAGCACTTTCTATCTCATCGTATTAAAATAACGCAAGCGTATAGGAAACGATTTTATAATGCTTTTAATGAAACAATTCAATAATTCTTGTTTCAATATAAAATTAGCCGAGTACAATGAGGTTCTTGTAGTAATATGAATTTCTAATGCATGATTTATTTGAATTATTGAAGTCCATTTTAGGCGCGATCGAGAAAATGTGGCCAAAATCTATGAATGAAATATTTTTACCAAGAAAGTCGACCTTTCCTAACAATTTTCTTTTTTCGAGCAGCTTCTCATTTGCCTTGAACGTTTTGTCCAATATTCTCATTCTCGGTGTCTTGACTCAACTCCTCGAAACTGCTCCATTCATTATTTAAGCAGCTTTTTCAAATGTGCCTTATTCATTTTACGTCTTTATTATTCCTGCTTCCTTCGTTATTTCTGACCTAAGTCACTCACGAAAAATGAGCGAGTTTCTATCTTTTTCACGTTCCTTCGCGGTAACGAATTTCTCTGAGAAAGCTGTAAGAACTGTTGGCTTTTTCTTCGGTGTATTGTATTTTTCTAAATGAGCTTCGAATCACCTACTTTTCCGTAACAATCGTCAACATTAACTCAATCATATTACATTTGCAATTCAAAATGTACGGTGAAAATATTATTCAAATAGAAGTCTTATAGCCTGCAACATTATTTCACTTTGAAATTATCTCGCCGCATTACGACTATAATAATTAGCCCGACAATCTTTTTCATCATGAAAAATTCATCGGAATAATTACTCAGAGTCATTACGGGCAAGTGAAAAACGTGTTCATTCCAGTACATGAATTCGGTTCCTGAAACACGCAACATTTCTCGTTATTCGAAACAACTACATTTTCAAACTTGGAATTCATTCTCTTTTAACGCATCTAATTTTCACCCGAATGCCCGATGCCGAATACCAATTCTCGCAGTTTACTTTTCGCATAGCTCACAGAAATTTTACATAAATTTCACGGCGGCATTAACTACAATTGAACGTGACCATCGTAAATCAATCGGGGTAGACTGCGGAAGGGGATGAATTCCTTGGACCGCGTAGCTTGCAGCGGGTCTCCTCAGACGGGACGTGGATTGTAAACTCCAGAGGATCATGGCTCGCGAATATCCGAGCTCGAATGGGCAGCCCGATTCTCCATGCTTCTGTGGGTGAAATAGGCCCGGAGCAAGAATGCTGAGCGCGCGTAAAATGAAAATATTCCAGCTGACGCTAAGGGTCGCAGCGTACGAGGGCAAGCCTTTTTCATAAGCAAAGGGGTCGTGGAGACAATACCGCCCCATCTAAATTGTAAATTGCCAGCTCGACTCTTCGCAGACTACAAATTGTAAATCCCCGTTTAACTTGCCGCCGACGTCGACGTTTCGTGACGCGCACGTCGGCAAATCGGCCATTCGACACTTCCGTTCGAATGACTGCAATTGTCGGAGCCTCCGCTGTTTCTTGTTCAATGGACCTTTGATTTTGGTACAATGTTTGATGCTAATCGCGTCGCTCTTTGGCGGGGTTGGGCCTTCCGATAAAATCGCAACATCAAGATTAACACTCGTGTTAACGCTATTTTTTATGTGTCGCATAATTTTCTTATTCGATGGCTTTTGCATGTAAAAAAACGAAGCTTTAACATTACAATGGATACAAAAAAAAGTATCGGTAATAAAAGCAAACAGAAAAACTAACGGCATCTGTTCCGCTCAGCTAAGCCAGGTGACAGGTACGGAACTAGGAAATAAAATTGGTGCGAGATAAGAAGAATAATTATTTTAATTTTATCAGGAGCTTCATTGCAAGATCTAACAAACTCGCTAAGATAAATTTTAGAGAAAAAATCTGGACTGAGAACCTGAATTTGTATTACGTTTATTGTTGTAGTTCACATCCAGAACAAAATTAAAACCATATAGATGAATTGGAACATAAATTTAGTAATATTGATGTAAGATTATGTTCTGATGAAGTTTTAACATTATAATTTTATTTAATGTCATTTATTGTAATTTTCAACTGTACCCGTGAAAAAAAAGCCAGGCCTGGACAGCCCTGTGCAGGCCAGAATATTGCACCTGCCTTTACATGCTGGAACGTCTTAAATTTGACAACAGAAACGTGTTCTGCGAAGACACTTGTTTTTAGAACGTGGATGTACAATGTTATAGATCATTTTGCAATGATCTTGATCGAGCTTAAATGATTGATATTCTTTTTTTTGTGATCTCATGAGAATCACTTGTGCCAAATTCTTTTTTTCTCGACATACAAATTTACATTTGAAATGTTTTTTTGGGGGGGGGAGGGGGATATCACATCTTTTTGTTGCAAATTGGGTTACAATATTAACGAAGAGGTCCGCATACCTCATTAGAACTAAAGAGTTTCAGAAACGTTCCGGGAACGTTATGCACGGAAAGCACAATTTTTGCCGCAACAAAATTATCCGCGAGTGTGAAAAATGGCGCTTCCTGTGCATGTTCTGAAAGCACACTTTGCAAAAATTTATATCAAACTCGTGTCAGCATATTTACATCACATTTGATGAAATATTCTTTGATAAAATCAATTTTTTTTCTCGACACGGCGAAACTATCGTTCGCTTTGATTCAACTTTATAAAACTTTCATTCATTGACGGAATACCAGTTTATTAAAAAAAAGGATATCTACTCAAAACTCTATTGATTTATCAAGCTTGAATACACTTGTTTCGGATAACCTCACTTCAGTTAACAATTTTATGATTTTGTCCTTCATTCAAAGATTCAAATCATGAAACGAATTCGAAATAGGTTTTTAAATACTTATAATGAGATACAAGCGTTTTTCATTCAAACAAGGTTACCATAAAATAGTTTTTACAGCGATAATTTATTCTAGTTGATTCTTCCACTAGAGAAAACGTACCTACTGTAATTTCCCGTCTCCATTATTTCAATTCATTTTATTCTTCAACTTTATTCCAGAAACAATTCAATTGCCGAAACACATTACAATTGTGTTAGTTTCAATTGTAATTAATTTTTGGTTAAATCTA
>JABFQM010002252.1:0-15881 GCA_022816865.1 Zelostemma sp. ZL-2020 | reverse complement strand
CCCTTGTCTCCTGGACATCAGGAACGACGATTCCCAAACCGCCCTACATTACGCCGTTCTCACGGGACAGCCCATCATCGTCCGACGCCTGGTTCTCGCCGGGGCTGATCTTACGAGCAAAAGCCAGCTAGGCAACACTCCCCTTCACCTGGCTTGCGAATCCGGTGACGTTTTCTGCGCCCAGGCTCTCACCAGCCCTGTCTCCGACTCGGAGTGGAGAACATACTTGGTCCACACCCAACAGCAGCCCACGATACCCCAAAATTTGGAACTGAGAAATTACAACGGTGAGTCAAAATTTTATTCCAGCTTTTTCCGTGCTGTTTCGTAAGATGAAAAAACCCGAAATAATGGAAAATGTTTTTTGTTTTACAGGTAAAAATTGTCTGCATTTGGCGGCTTCAAATGGTCACGTGGAGATCGCGAGACTGCTGTTGCGTTTGGGAGCGAAGCTGGAGGCCAGGGAAGGACTCGGCGGAAGGACAGCCTTGCACATCGCGATAAAGAACAATTGCAAGCCGATGATCGACTTTTTGTTGAACGAGTGCACGCCCAGTTTTGTTACTCAGGACTACGGACAACTCTCGGCTTATCAGTTGGCTCTGGCAAGTCACCAATACGACATTCTGGAGAAACTCGTGGCAAGGGGCGCGATACCGCAACCCCTTCCCGAAATGGAATACAGTGATGAGGATTCCGATAAGGAGACAGAAGTGCAGTGGAGTCGCAACGTTATATCAGCTTTTTAGAAAACTAAAAATTTATAAATTATAAATCTATTTTTGACCCGCCAAAAAAACGAGATAAAAAGTTCGAGGAAGATGCTTACCATCGTGCTATTGATTTTTGATTGTGTTTTTTTATCAAAGCCACAAAATTTGATGTATTTTTTGAAGAGCACTGGCATCATCCTTGTTCTGAAACTGCAAATTTTAATTATGTTGTAACGAAGCGTTTAACTGTTTGTTTTATATTGGAGTGAATTGTTTATATTTTTCTTTGTATATATTCGCATTCTTGCGTAGTGAATAAAGTAATTTATGTTTTTGTATGCAATTTGTACATTGTTTCCTATCGCACCGAAATCCTTGTGACAAATATTTCCGATAAAGAGAGGAAATGAAATGGAGAACGAAATGAAGAGAAAAATTTAGTATTTTAACATCCTTGAAGGTTTCGAGCAAAATAAGATTCACAGCCTCCAGGAGAAAAAAGGGACAAAAGAGTCATGGGTAAAATAAACACGTGTGTCTCATGCGACATGTTCACGTGCTCGCCATATGTGACTACTCCATTGTCCTCAAATTTCAAAACACCGCGAAAAATAATTTCAGAGCAAATTAAATAAAAAGTTTATGAAACGTGGAAAACTATCAAAGAATGTAGACTACGAAATTCCCTGTTTGCCTTTTTTAGGTAAATACTGACGTGGAAAAACCAAAGTTCTGGGATATCTGAGATTTCCAAAATCTGTTAGCTTTGCTGATGTGAAACGTTGTTTTCAAATCTTATCTATGGGGGCCATTATTACGTTCTAAAAAAGAAATTCTCGGGCTTCCTTCGATGAAATAGCGGCAAAACGTCCCTCCCGCTGCGCGTGTTCTTCCAGTAAAAACACATTTTATGGCACAGAAACAGCGGGACCAGCTATGTTTCCCCTAATCCATCACGTCACGGCGTTTTACAGCCCTTTAGGCTTTAGGCCCTCTCGGGGACCATAGAAAAAGTCTGGAATAACCAGAGGATTCCGTTATCTGGCAATGATGAATATTTACAATTGCAGCAAAATTTGCTTTCTTAGTTTTCCACCTTCGAGATCTACCACATTCCCGAAACGGTCAAAATGGAGAAATCGAGAACGCATGAACGCATCACGTGCATTTTAATAGTTAAAACTTGGAAGTTTTCTAAAAGTAATGAAAACGCGTGTGTAATCTAATTGTCATTTAACCGTCGTTGAAAAACAATTATCAAGAACGACAAGTAATCCAACAACTTCTATTGATATCAACAAATCATAAATAGGTGGAATGAGAATTGTATGAAAATAGAAGCGATGTCGAAACTTTCGTCATTAAGCAACAGTTCAATGCTATCGAACCCCGAAGTAGGATCATGGCAGAAGCTCACGAATCATAATCTTTTTAAGCCAGTTCTGACAAAGCTTCAAAAAATGGACTTTACTAGTGAATGTGGTAAGGACAAAATTTTCAACGCTCAAAGCGATTCTCTCGAAAAGCAGCGGCTGCTTCTCAAGATCAACAAGCAAGACGATGATGCTGGGGATACCGGAAATGACGCTGGGAATACCGGAAACGCTCGCGCTTGGCACTTTTATTGGGAACAAAACGATGACGGTGACACGTGAGTTAACTTTGCGATTTTCTAACGTTTTATTTTTCACAACGCAGGCTCGGAAAACGTAAGCAAACAACACACGACCGCCTAAAAGACGTCTAAATCGCGTTATCGCGAAAATGAGCGTAGCTCTTCAAGTCATCTTGAAGACGCGACTGCACAGTATCGCAACATCTTCAAGACGTACCCTCATTTTCGCGATAACGCGATTTAGACGTTTTGGGGCTTGTTGTGAAAAATACCGATGAAAAAATAATCTATCAATGTTATAAGAAAATCCTCGATTTTGATGAACATTTGGTGAATGAAGATAATTTTTCAGGCAACTGCACATAGCGGTTATAGAAAATCGCTTGGAAGATGCTTTGAATTTGATTTATCTGGCTCCGCATCCCTGTCTCTTGGACATACAAAATGACGACGGACACACCGCACTGCATCTCGCCGTTCACAAAAAGCAATCGTTGATCGTTCGCCATCTGGTTCTTGCCGGTGCCAATTTCAGGTGTAAAACTCAACAGGGTAACACGCCGTTACACTTAGCTTGCAAATTCGGCAACATAATGTGCGCTAAGGCCCTCACCAATCCCATCTCGCCGATCAACTTTTGTCAAAATTGTCCGAATAAGAGATGGAAAAGGATAACTCTTCCTCAAAATTTGGAAGAGCGGAATTACAATGGTGAAATTTTAATACAAAATTCAACTTTTCCCCAGTTTTTCAGATCACCACGACTGCGTCTAAAATTCAGAAACAATTTTTTTACAAATTATTTTTCTTTTTAAGGAGAAAATTGCCTTCATATAGCTGTCTTGAATGGCCACAAGGAGATTGTGCGATTGTTATTAGATCGAGGTGCGGACCTCGAGGCCAGAGAAGGACTCCGTGGAATGACTGCCCTGCACTTGGCGATAAGTCACAAGATAAAGCCAATGATCAAGTACTTGTTGAACGAGTGCCAGCCGAGTTTTCAGACCAAGAACTATGAAAGAATGACGGCCTACCAGCTTGCGCTGTACTATCGTTATTACAAGCTCGCCAAGATACTCCAGATTCAAGAAGCCAAGCCGGAGCCTCTTCCCGAGATTAAATCCGACTCGGAGACTAAAGACTTCCAGCAGGGTGAAACATAAGTGGAAATGTATTGATGTACTTTCATCAATTGAAGAAAAAGATGAATTCCAACATTAAGAATTTTTAATTTTTTATACCTTACAGTGAACAACAATCTCGACTTGCTTATTGCTGATTAACCTTAAACTTGGCCATAACGTTCCTTCCATCTGCTCTGTTTACGTTCGTCAAAATTTTCTTTTCAATTTCACGAACAGCTGCTTCCGTGAGGACCAAAGTGTTGTGTTTTATCATGCTGTAGACATTTAGTCCTGAAAAGAAAACTTTACTGTATCGCCTTCTCTCAAAACTGGAACGAATATTTCATTTTAACTTCGAATTGAGAATGATTCCAACCATAAACCGGCATGACGTTGACTTGTTTAATCTCGTACGCAGCAATGGCAAGATTCTCTGGAATTATATCATTCTTGTCGATGATGAGCACTGAAGGGCCCCAATTTCTCTTGTCGATGAGGTTTAGAAGGTACGACGGCTCGTTCGAGGGCATTTCCAAATCGCTGACGACGTGCAGGTCGTCCTGGGCAAGCTTGATGGAAAGCGCAGAGGTCAATCCCAGGACTCGGGTGTAAAATGGAAGCATGAAAAAATGGGTCGTGAAGGCACGAGGTCCATGAGCTCTGCCGCCTCTCAGCCAAAGCGGCGATCGGACGCTTCCGTGTCGAGCTCGCCCCGTACCTTTCTGGGGCCACGGCTTCCGTCCTCCGCCACGACGTTCCGCTCGTGTTTCGGTGTGTTTATAGCTCTAAAATCAAACAAATTTGCGTAAGTTACTGAAGAATGTGACTTGTTGCAATACATAATACTGGAAAAGAAAATAGAGAAAATAAATACATCGATGCAAATAAAACGAATAGAAATTGTGGGAAAAAATTGTTTACGTACGATGTAACGATACATTCTTTGCCACCGAATATTCTCGTGAATGATGTCGATTCGAGGCATCGCGGCGAAAACGTCGGGGTGCAATTTCATAAGGCCTAATTTTTTATCTTCGATCGTGTCCAGACTTTCTAACCAAACTTCCCGGGGAGCGTTGTAAAATTTCGGGGTATCGATGTAATCGGTGGACGAGATTATCGGCTTTATCGCGTCGGTTTCTATCGACGTGCAGTATTTTTGCACTTGCTGGCACAAACATCTTTCTAGTCTGCTAATGTTTCGAAAAGACAACAACATTTTTTGTGTTTTGGAACAGTCGGCTCGCGGAGAAATTTTCGAACATAACCTCAATATTCAAGGCGGGTTTTCAATGTTCGTGAAAACTTTGTCAACAAATCGACGAGACGATAGCAAAATTTAATTTTGCATTTTGATTGATTGTGCAGTTTTTGAGAGCTTTGGAAATGTTTGGGAAGGAAGCTTATAAGTTGATTACCGAGCTTGAATTGAGTGGCGAAATTCGACCGTTTAATGTGAGTTAACTAACCTCTAAATAGGCTGTAAATATTGCGATTAAAAACATGAATTCGGCAGGAAATAAACATTTAATCGAAAAAAAACTACGTAGATTTGAGATTTACTTTATGTTTTTTTTTCGGTGACTTGCAAAATAAAAATTCGAAGAAATTGTATCCTCGATTAAATGTTTGATAACATATCTATTCGTTTAAATAATAAACTTTTATTATGAGTTTTCGTCATTTAAAAATGTTAATTATTTTCAAGTTTAAATTTATTTTTAACTCTCAATAACAATTGACATAACAATCAATTCCAATTCCGATTGAAAATTCGAAAAACAACTTACAAAGTATTCCAAAACTTCGTAATTAAACAACAAATCGTATCGTCAATAAAGCTAAAACTCGATCGGAACTTTTTGTTTAAATAATTAACTATAACATACTGCAAGTTAAAAAAATTTCGTTTCATTAACAATCGAAATTCGCAAAAATAAATGTTGAAATTAAAGCGTAAATGAATTAAAATTACAATACAAAATTTGAAAAATATGTACTCTACAAATCGTTGATAAAACTTTGTTTTTCGAACATAAACTGAAAAAATATCGTCATCGATAATTTTAAGCACCGGAATTTTCCAAATGATAAGAAAAATGTTTACTCTTTCAGTGGGATTTCCCATTTAGTGACACAACAAAAATGCTTCCTATTTTTGGTTTTTATCATTTCGATTTATCTAAAATCGAGATTCACATAAATAAATGTTTAAATAAAAAGTAAAATATTTGTAATTTATTTTAAAACAAATTATTGGCAAACTTCGATCACAATTGTTTTATCACGATGTTGGATTCCAAGAAAATACGCGTTGGTTTTGGTTTTTATAAATTTGAGGATTTATTTAAATTCGGATTATTCAAACACGCGTGTATTACTGAAATCGCGACTTATGACACTACAAGTTCTACTAAAAAAAAATTAGGACTAATACGTTAGTGTTAGATTGACGTAAGTTTTTACAACGAAACAAACAGTAAAAATTCAAATCATATGATTTTGATATTCTACGCGGCACTAAAATGTTCATTCAATAGCTTCTTATCTTAATGGTTTAGATATGATCGCGATATAAATTTATTGTTGACAAAGTACATTTAATTATACGTTTAGGAACAAGGAGAACCAGGGTAGACAAGAACAATTAAAATTCCAATTAAAAATTTGAAAAACAAGTTGCAAAGTATAACAACATTTTAAATAGTAATGCATTAAGAGGACAAAACGTGTCCTTTTACGCCGAGCACGTCGAGTGGTCGTGCTGCAAATAGCACGAGGCGTAAAAAGACCGTGTCCCCCATGATACACACGATATTTTTTATAACGCATGTACGATTTCGACATTTTTTATGCGTGTTAAACGAGCTGAAAATCACAAATCTAAAGCGTTGACTAATGGTATGGTGCCATTTTACCACGATGACAAAACGGGTCTTTTTTTTAGTCAGCGCGTAAAATTCCCGATTTTAAGCCTGGTCGCCACGCATGAAAAAATGTCAGAATCGTACATGCGGTATAAAAACTTTGTTTTCAGAACTCTCGCCTTTGCTGTGAAAAATATCATTCGCCAAAATCCACTTTTCCTCCCAAGTTGCGAAATATACTATTTTAAACAAGAAATTACATCGTTATTCAAGTTAAAACTCGACTGCAACTTTTTGTTCAAATAATTAGCTATAATACACCGCAGATTAACAAAATTTCGTTTCATAAAGAAACGAGACTCGCGAAAATAAATGTTAAAATTAATGCGTAAAATGAAATGAAAAACTTGAAAAGTATGTACTCGAAAAATTGTTGGAAAAACGTTGTTGTTCGCGCAACAACTAAAGAATGTGATTAGTAATGAGGGAAATTTTACGACTCAATTTCAACCACCGGAAAAACATTGGGAATTCCTCACTCAGACCGGAATTTTTCCAAAGAAACATTTTTTTTTGTCACCGGATTTTCCCTTTCATTCTTGTAATAAAAATGCTTCTTATTACTTTACACTGTTTCCATCGAAAAAATGTTTGCAGGACGCAGTATTTCGCCAGGCCGTGGAAGAAATAAACACGCTCTTCAATGCAACTTTCGAAGACATGTCAGTATACATTTATTTTCCGCCAAAAAGTACCCACTTCATCTTTTCGCTTGTTCTTAAATAAAGACGTCCGATCATGCGGGGAGATGAGAAAGTTTTTACAAAGGCAAGCATCGCTTGGAATAACTTGGGGAAAAACCAGATGTGATTGAAAGTAGGGTAAAACGTGGAAAATCACGTTTCGTCTATGAAATGCCAGGTATGATCCAAGGATGCAAACAAAGTGTGCGCAGCATTGATGTCCCTTGAGTCGGCGTCTTTGAAAGCCAAAAGACAACAAACCCAACGGATTTATGGCCAAACGCTTCTTGTATTTTCCAACTCATTTCCATATCTCTCTGTAATCTAGAGACAGATTAAATGCTCGAACGGTTCCTTTCAAGGGCTTTTCCCACGGTTTCTTTTTTTTCTAGCAACGAGATGCAGACGGAAAACACAACGACGACGGCGATGACAACGATCCAAATTCGCCACGCGGCGATAAATCGGAACAAACGCTGTCTTCTGGCGTATCTGTATCACAGGATGCGAAGGTTGAGACAAATGCGCTGGGAAATCGGCTCCGTTTTGCCCCAGGAAGTCACCGCGAATTTGATGCAGCCGGAGATCCAGTGGCTTTATTCGTACAATCGATCCCTCGCCACGTACATGAGATCGATCGGGGGAAATGGCTTCAATATCATGAAAGACGTCGTACCGCCGAAATCCCTGAACATCGAGGTGAAACTTTTCGTTTTCCAAAACGATGAACTGTCAAGTTTCGAGATGTCAACTCTTTTTTGTTTAAACATTGCAGGTCAAGTGTTTGCTCGATTACGGGAAGTTTGAATTCGAGAACGGCCAAGTGATGCTGAAAAAAAATACTCGTCATTTGCTGCCGCGCGATCAATGCGAATCACTCATCAGGCAAGGAATTCTCGAGCACGTTAATTCCTGATGAATGTCCGATGTAGAAAACTGGATGTTCATTGGGAGAAATGTTCAAGCGGGAAAGTTTTGAATAAAGGCGAAGGAAGTCACAGCTGTTTTCAATGGAATGTTTCGTTTTGGAAATAAAGTTCGAGGGGAGTGAAAATGTCAAGGATTGTAAATTTATGACCTTTCGAGGCACAATGCAATTATTGTCCGAAGGGTTGGGATGTCTAGAACAATAAATTCCATAAACATCTGTTTATGAGGCATGCCTGTTTACGAATTGTCGCTGGAGTGTTTGAGCAGATGAAAAGGACCTCAGGTATACAGTATCAGAACATTTGGGCTCACACAATTTTAAGGAGGGTTCTTGAAAAGGGACAAGGCGCTAAACTACTCCATTGTTAACATTTCTCTTTTTCTCTTTTCTCACGATCTTTTCATTTCCATAATCGCCATACTACACTGGTAATATTTTCAGAAAATGTTGTTGTATACCCTAGCATATACTTTTGTCTATATCGTAAAATTTCGTGGAGGTACATTTCATTTTTTATCGCTGTGTAACTTTGGCTACAAGACAACGACCTTTGAGCAGTTTCTAAACCGCTACTTGCATGACTACTTCATGTCAAAGTCCAAAAACTAAATAATTACTATGAGCATATGCTTTTGTCTCTATCGTAAATTTTTGGGGAAGTACATTTTATTTTTTATCACTATGTAAATTTGGCTATAGGACAACGACCTTTGAGCAGTTTCTAAACCGCTACTTGCATGACTGATTCATGTCAAAGTCCAAAAACTAAATAATTACTATGAGCAAATGCTTTTGTCTCTATCGTAAAATGTTGGGGAAGTACATTTTATTTTTTATCGCTATGTAAATTTGGCTATAGGACAACGACCTTTAAGCAACTTTTAAACCGCTACTTGCATGACTAATTCATGTCAAAGTCCAAAAACGACTCAATTACCATGAACACGTCACATAGAATGTTTCAACATGCAAAATTTTGAGTACTTCCGGGGCAATACTATACTATAAATCCCGTAATCTAAGATAGCGACCTCTTGAATTTGGCCAGTCGAGTATACTTCAGACGTACTTCACAGCACGGTGTATTTCTTTCTCAATTGGTGCACGCGTTCACGAATTCGGTTTCAATAAAAATTTACTTGTAATTCAAATATCGTGTTTTAGAAGAAAAAAATACGTGCTTTTGAATGTACTCTGCCTTTGGGAGCCACCACTTTCAGGATTTCCAAACTCGTCATCGCTTGGAGATAAGATTTGCTTTTTTCTTATCAAAAATATCATATATTCTTGCCGGGTTTATGTGATGAAATATTGATAAAAAATACATCGATTTTTATGACGAATAATCACTTTTAAAAGTGGAAAGCGAGAAGGCAAGGAATTCTGTATTTGGGGTTTTCCCCAAAAGTTGAAGATTACTTCCGGTTTAAGAAAATGAAACAGATAATCGCCGTCATCGAAGTCAAGGGTTGACGTGCTGTGCAGGGGCTGTCAAATTCTCTTGAGAAAAAGAAGGACCAGGTAGACAAAAGTTAAACGCCTCCCAAACATCTGGGAAAATCCATCTGATTCATGCTTCTCGAGTGAAAAATACGTCATGGAAATACTGGAAATCGATAGTTTTTACGGAATCTTTGTTCAGCAGCGATTATAATAATTGAATGAAAATATTTAAGAGCGATGGAATTTTTTTTAACAAGTCCGCAATCGAGTTTTTTGTCGACTTCACTATTTTTTTGTTCTTGGCTAATTATGACTTGACTTTAATTGCTGGTGAATTTATTTCAAGCAACTAGGAAATTCCGAAAACGTCATTGCTCTGGAAAAACCGCGGAGGTGAGCTTGACAGAGGTGGAGTCGTTTTGAGATAAAAAAATTGTTGCCCTAGTTCGAAAGATCTAAAAGTTTCAAAACCTTGCATTTCATGTAAACGTTTTCTCGTTTATCAAATTCATTCGCGCGTACATTTGCAGCAACGAAATCCTGATTCGAATTGACCCAATTGCGCGGAAAAAGGCGAACAGATGGCAGCACCTCTCGCGTTCGCGGGCGAGCTGTGAACCTGTTGAATCTAAATAACTGCTTCGAAACCCCCACTCGTTTTATATAGCAACTTACGCCACCTCGCAGGCAAAGCCACGATAGCAGTGAATAGCAGCGAACGAGTGAGTCTAGCATTGTATCCCGTAACGTCGAGTCGTACAGGCACAATTCGCAAGTTTTCAACCATTGCTGCGTAGAACAAACAAAATATCAGTGTAATCAGTGTTCATGAAAAGTTCCGAGTGAGCTCACATTTCGTATTACGTATAATTCCTCATCGTTCCGTGACGAATCTTGAGTGCGCGCAAGCAAGAACAAGGAATTCCGCGATCAAGAACTCAGTGATAACATAATGAACTACGTGGATTATTCGCAACAAGAAAAAAGCAACAAAGAATTGCTACCGGAAAAACTCATGTCCATCAGTTCACGCGACGAACGTGAATCAAAAATGTGGAAGTGGCAGCAGCAGCAGTCTACGAAAGAAATGTCAGACGAGAAATCCGAGCTCTTCGACTCGGGATGCATTGACTCGGGATTTTTGTCGTCCAACATTACGAGCGGCGAAAGTCTTTCCGAATGTATTTCGGAAGCGATCGAGCCCGCGGTACCAATCTCGAAAATCGAACCCGCGCAGGAAATTCTGGATAGCGGGGTATTGGACGTGGATTTGAGTGAGAATTTGAGCCATTTGAGCCTCGCCAATGGCGTCATCGAGGAGCTTACGCCGCTGCATCTTTTGCCCCTCCGCGGGGACAAAAAAGAAAAACATGATTTCGCGGAGGCCCCAACTTCCCCCCCCATGGAATTGTGGGAAGTTTGCTACACCCAAGACAACGAAGGAGACACGTAAGTTGGTTTTTCCGAACACTCTTGATAAGAAATAACTCGAAGTCGCACTGCGAACGGGAAAATATAGGAGTGCATAGAGAAGCCCTTGCCTTCGAATTAAAAATCTCAATACCACTGAGCGGTATTAAATTGTATATTTTAATTTTTTTTAAATGCTATTTTTCAAATAGCTCGCGACAGTAAAGAAATCGTTGGTTGATTTAACAAATGGCATGGGAAATTTCGTTGTCTTTTGATTTTTCAAAAACGAGTACATAACTCCCAACAATTAATTCGCTAATCACGTTTGAGCAGTAGCGATAACAATTTTTTCCCTTTTTTTAGGCACCTGCACATCGCCGTGGTCCAGGGTTTCGTGGAAGCTGCTCTGAATTTGACTGATCTTGCTCCGCATCCTTGCCTTTTAAATATCGTTAACGACGATGGACAAACCGCGTTACACCTCGCGATTCTCACGAAACAGCCGATTATTGCTCGGCGCCTCGTCCTCGCTGGGGCTGATTTAAAATGCAAAACTTCCCAGGGCAATACAGCGCTGCATATGGCGTGCGAAGCTGGAGATGTAGCTTGTGCTCGCGCTCTTATGACCCCGGTATCTCACCTGGAATCGAGAAAATATTTATCGAACAGTTGTCGACTGCCCCCCTCCATACCTCCAAATTTTGAGCAGCGTAATTACAAAGGTGAGTCGTACAAGAAATGCATTTGATTCGACGAATTCTTGTCGAGATTAGAAGCTTTCTCGAAAACAGCGATTAGCGATGAAATCAGGCTTTTGTATGAAGCGATCTTCTGGGATTCCCCGGCCGAACGTGATGAACACGTGTACGCGTCCTGCAATTGTACTCGAGAATGACCTCGTTCCACAAAAATTTCCCTCGAATAATTTGGAATAAATGGCCGCTCGTCTAGAAATTTTTCAACGTTTCGAATTGTTTGATAACGCGCTATCGTAAATTTGTAACGGCATTTACGAGGTCTACTCTCTCTCGGGGATTTCCCAGGGATGCGCGCGTTTCGAAAGTTCGAGTTGTTTTCTATGCGTGATCGGACTCGTCGCTTTTCGTCAACAATCGAGCCGATGAATTCTTGCTCTAAATAGCGTTACGTAACGCAGCTGCATTCTCATTCATCGAAGACGATTATTTTTCTCGGGCCTTGAGCGACTCGACGTCAAGAATGCGGGGGATTCCCGACTTCGCTTCTTTTTTTTCTCGGGGAATTTTGCGTTTTCGTGTGACTTTTTCTAACGTCCTCTACCGAGATAGAGCGGTAGAATTAGTTGAAAAATGTGTTTCGTGAAGACATTCCTCGGGCGGGGATTCCCCAATGTCGGAACCGGCGCGGTTAAATTTATCGACGCCTTCCATTGGCGCGAGGCCCAGTTTAGATCCTGGAATGCTGGCAAAATTTAATGATTCACCTCGAGCCATTCAACCTTTCAATTTCGATAACAAATTTGTCTTTTTTTTGCAGGCCAAAACTGTCTTCATTTAGCTGTTTCAAACGGTTACGTGGAAATTGCGAGGATGCTGCTGGGTCTGGGCGCGGATCTCGAAGCGAACGAAGGATTGAGAGGAAGCACAGCGCTGCAAATTGCCATAAGAAACAGATCTAAAGCCATGATTGATTTCCTGTTGAATGAATGCACGCCGAATTACCAGACGGAGAATTATGCCGGATATTCGGCGTATCAGGTGGCTTTGGAATGCGAAAACTACGAACTCGCGAAGGAGCTCGTGATGAGAGGAGCGATGCCCCAGCCGCTGACAATAATGGATGACAGCGATGATGAGGAGGACTGTGACGACGAGGAGTTCGAGATCCAAACGATCCAGAGCACAAATTTTGTTCGATGCGTGCCGCGTGTGTGTGTATGAAATGTTAGTTTAAAATTGATAGTTCGTCTCCACTAGAGAACGAAATATTCAATATTTATTCTCTTTAAGATTAAGTCTACTCTTCCGTGTTCCCACCGTCAATATCTTTGTTGGTAGATTTCTTTGATTCTATGATTTTTGTTGTCGCGAAACAGAGTTTAATTTTTTACTCGGGAAGTAAAATAATTGTTATACATGGATTTGAGAAAGTAATTTTGACGTAACTGAAAAGTTCGTAAGCCTTTGAAAAATAAAGTCTACGATTGTTCGATTTATTTATAAATTCTAAATGATTGTAATCTAATCTAAATTACTATAATCTAATCTAAATGATTAGATTCCATTATAAATGCGTAGAATCGTTTGATTCGGGGGAGGGAAATATTTGAATTAATAAGACTGTTTCCTCGTGTTATCTATTTTGTATTTATAAGTAAAATATTTAACGGCAACAAAAGACAATTGTATTTTGAATAAATTTTGTACATAAGATTGATTTGGGTTGTGTACATTAGAAATTATTAGGTACTTTCTCATTTTGCATTTGTACATAATTTCTGCGACATTCTATCGCTTTTGAATTTGTAAATATCATACAATTTTAACCGGAAAAGAAACTTTTCGGTTTATTAGATTCTAATCGAAGACGTGAATTTATTTATGAACCCTTGGAACTGAAAGAAACGTGATTTTTGCACCCAATTTGAAAAGTGGCAAAGCAGTTTTTCAAGTATTCGGAATGTTGGAAGAACAATTCCAAGGGTTCTAATGAGGTGAAATTTTAATTGCAAGATTAGTTTATAAGTAGTCGTAAAAAATTATGTCATCATTTGAATATTGTACTTGATACTTTTGTAATTAAATAATCACGGGTTTTTTTTATCTGAAGCCGAAGTTTCCATTATTACCTTTCAGTTTTAATCATTTTTTTATCAGTCTATCCCAAAAATAGATTTGACACAGCTGGGGAATTCCCAATTTCAAGTTAGTTGAAAAGTTTCAATTCCTAATAAGGCTTTTAAGTTGTGGGTTAACGATAATTAACTTATTATTACATTTTAAGATATCGTCAAGACAAGAAACGACGTTAATTTTCTTTAAAAAATCCTCGGGTCCTGGCGTTTTGAGACGCGATTTTTTCCTTTTTGGGCGTCTGCGGAGTATTTATTTTCGTGTTCGAAACGGCTGGAGCAGCGTCCGTGCAAGCCAGACGCAAATATAAATAGCCGCGAACTGCCTTCTTGGCTAGAAAACGGTTTCGAGACGCTCTCGACTCGGCCCTTTTCTAATTCAGTTTATTCTCGGCAAACGGAAGTCTCTGAAATAGCTGGAATCCTTCGAAATTTCTCGAATTCCTCGTTTTCGAATCAGCGGTTGCATCGAAAACAATACATTTTTAATATTTTTTGAACGAAAACTCGAAAAAGTATTAAAGCGCGCTATCGAAGATTTTGTAATGAAAAACTATCATTAAATATAATAATGCACTATATAATGTTGATGCACAAATGAGGGAATTCCCCAGATAACAAGTTTTCAAGACCGGAAAAACTGAAGAGTAGTGATTTTTTAATACTTTAAAATGACAGTGCGCAGTTTTACGAACGAGAAATTTGGTAGGAAAAGGTGTCAGTTGATTTCCAGAGTTTCTATTGCTTTGATCGTCGCCCTTTTAGAGGGTCAGTATAAAAAGTAGGAGCGCAGGTAAAAACGTGTTTCGCATTCTAAGAAAGCAAACGGAAATTTTGGTATGCTCGCCTTTGGCTGCATCAAATCGAGATTTTCTTAGAAATAGAGCGACGAGATTGCTCATTTTTCCAGTAGAATGTACTTGAAAAGGTTGTAAAATTGCGGAAAATATGCTCAAAGACTCGACCGACAATTTTTTATATCGTTAATTGAACGATACTAATTATTTTTGATTGTTTTACAAGTTTTTAAAAAGTCATCACGTTTGTAATGAAATAAGTAATGAACTCATCACGTGCATTTTTTTTCATTCATTCTCCGATTTCATTTATGAAGTCGCTTTTTTGTTTTCGACCTCTCGTAATATTTCGTTTAACAATTAAAGAGCAATTAACCGTTTTTTTCCACAACCTCGACAATTGTTTGATAGGCTTTTTTAAACTGTTGGTTAAATAATCCATTTATTAACAAACCATTGTTTGAAAATTATTTTCTTTGCACTTACCTGTTCAATTAATATTGCCCTGTCGTAAAAAAATTCCCGAAATTAATGTATTCGTCGGCTGGTTTAAATCAACAAAAATCTGCGTTGTACAAAACGAGGAGTTGCTCAGTTTCTGGAAAAACATGCGAAAAAACTGCTTAAACAAATTCCGCAGTGGCTTTTATTTTTTTGCAACAGCGTCAAGAACAAAGTTTAAAAACTGGATATTTCTAGGTGCAAAACTTGTTCTTATTGCAAAAACCAAACAATTTTTAATCCGCTTTTTCGCTTTAGAAATATTCAATTTGTTAAACTTTGTTAATTTTTCATCTCTTCCCCAAAAGAAAAAACGACCTCCTTTTTTAATAATGTAATAAAAATGTAATCAAACTCGTTTTCAAATTGTGTTGTAAGCGTTATTTTAAAGACGACGAGAACAACAAATAATTCATCAGTAATTAAAACTTCGTAACTTTCCAATGGAAATCGGTGAATTATAACAAATCTGGTTCTGCAAACAACTAAAAATTTAAAAACAAATGTTCACCCGGAGCAAAAATAGTGTCGTTTAATTCGTTTCTCTTTTCTTCGCTACCGAGTTTATGAATCATTCAAAGTATTATTTTATGGTCTCGGTCATTCATTCGAGCATAAGTTACATTAAAAATAGACGTGAAAAACATTTGGAAATTTTACAAAAAGAATAGTTTACGTCACATCTAAATTTGACGATGAGACTGATCGTCTCACTTATTATTATACTCAGGAAACACATCGAAGAATTTTCATCCAGAAAACTACTTCATGTAAGCGTGATACGCCGAACTTGAAAAATTATGGTCTCAGGGAAACGTAATTTATTATTATTTTATCCAGAACACGTTACAAAATTTAATTAAAGAGAATTACTCCCCACTACACAAACGCTGGGATCCTCGTT
>JABFQM010002251.1:0-15882 GCA_022816865.1 Zelostemma sp. ZL-2020 | reverse complement strand
TGCTCGTGTATGGAGCCGCATAAGCGGGGGGGGAGGAGGGGGGGGGGGGGGGGGCCGGGGGGGGGCGGAGGGAGCGACGGGGCAGGAACGGGGGGAGGGAGAGTAGGATAAGGGTTGAATAGTGGGGACCCCTGGGGCGGGGGGGGCGAGGGGGGGGGGGGGGAGGGTGGGGGGGGGGGCAGAAGGGGCCACCAGGGCCACCTTACCAGTCGAGTGGCGTATGCGTCGAGGCAGCCTTGCTCAAGCGCGCGCGGGGGTGGATGGAAGGACGGAAGAAAGGAAGCAACGCGGAATAAGAGTAGGGTGCACCCAACCAATAATACACCTCGCACGTTATGATAATATCATATCATAGCGCGGCTATATCTCGCGGCTTTATGATTGGCCGATTATGCCGCCCAATGGCAATCCTCTTCCGACTTAATATATTCATAACTCGGCAATCTTCGCGTCGTCTCGCGCGCACTTTGGTACCGCTCTTCGATTTTTGGAACGCTTTCCGATTCTTGGATGGATGATTCGATTTGTCGTTGGAATTTTTGGGACGCGTACTTTGGCAGTCAGTTTGTCAGTGTTTTACGGAAAATTGGAAGGTCGGGACAAAGAGTCGTCGTATCGCACGATACACGTACAATGTAGGGTATGGCGTTTTATTGGCGGTGGAAATGGCTTCGTGTATAGCTTCCAGAGTATGGCATTGGCGGATATTGATCCTCGCGTCCGTCAAGGAGCCGATGGTCTTCGAGATTCCTCTTGCCCCCGCTCCTTATTGGTCTTCTTCAGTTTCCATGCTGGTCTTTTGGTCCCGTTCTAAAATATGTGTGGACTGCTCGCACGTTTTGTCTGCTTTATTAACTGGATTGTTTCCCATGGCGATGATGCCATGGGAAAAGGAGTCTGGGTACAGAAGATTACTCAAATATATCTGAATACCATGTAACCAAAGCTCAGATTAAACGCCATTCTTTATGTCCAGAGCCGGAATTCCGGTTGTGGATAACGTATATGTTTTCCGTGCATGAATGGAAGAATGGAAAAAGTATTTTAATTAAGAAAATAAATAAAGAATAGCCCAGCGATTGATTGAAAAAAAGTTGCCAGCGCGTGCATGGAAGGTCCCTCTTTTGTTTCAGCAACTGAGTACACATTTGCTTCAATCTTTTTTCGTTGCGTAGTGAATTTTCGCTTTTCATGTTTTGTATCTATACCGTCGGAGTGGACGCGAACGAAATGATTCTTCAAACGTAGAATCGATTCGCCGAAGCCATTGTTGGAGCAGCGATGTACAGCTATTTTGTCTTTTGAAAGTTGTTTTTCGAGCGAGTCCGGGCGAGGGCGAGCGCGCTGCTAGGAAATATTCGCGAGCAAACGGTAGGGACGTGTATAGTACGTGTCAAAGCGGAGAAAAAGAAAAAGGCACGGAGAAGTGCGAGCGAAGAGTGGACAGTGGTCTGCAACGAAATCGTTAGTGTAGGAAACGGTGTTGGGAATAGCGAGGCTGTGCGCGGGCGCGCTTCGCACCCCTTCCGTTATCCCTTTGCACCCCACGCTCTCCAGGAAATGCTCTCTCTCTCTCCGACTTTTATGTTTTATTTCGCCAAGAGAAAAGGGCTGTTGTACTTCTTGCTCCGTCGATGAAACAAGCGTACCGGCGAGCTCGAGACGGAAAAATGCAATATTAATATCGAGTTGCGGGCGGAAGAGAGAAGAAATTCCGCAATGCGCCAAGGTGGTATCAGTTGCGCGTTTCGGCTGTCTCTCCGAGCTCGAGGCAGGCAAAGAAGCTTCGCCCACCCTCGCGGATGCTCTCATATAATCTAGGGGGTGAGATATACCGAGACTCGACCAATCGTCGCGGCGCTCTCTATGCTCCCAGATGGATATGATGGATTTATGGATCTAATAAAAAGAGCGAGCGCTATTGGTGCGCTTGGAATATGACGGGCGGGGCCCGCCAAGGTATGGGTAGTACACCCCGTTGAACTCAGCCACAAATGCCTCTCTGCTGCTGCTGCCGCTGCCAACCCCCGTGCCCTCGCCCAGAGGGGAATAACCACCCCAGTACCAAGTGGGGATTCACAATCTCGCTATATTTCACCTTCTTCTCGGCTCACCTCTGCCTCCTTTTCTCCTCCGAGTTGCCTGCACCGACGCCACCACCGACGCCACTACTTTCTTCCCTCTTATATCCTTGCCTCTCTCTCACGCACTCTTCCTCCCTATTATATATAAATTTAGATTTATATATAAAATTAAAAGGAGTGTACACATTTCACCCTATTACAGAAAGTTGGATTGGCTGCGCGTTGAAAATCGAAGAAAATACTTCATTTTGATAAGTGTCTTCAATCTGTTATCAAGCGGTATCTCTAACTACTTAGCTTCGAGTTTGCAAAAGAAACCACCTCTAGTAACCCGTAGGGTGGAAGTGTCACCGCATGAGCACATCGTGCCCTTTGCTCGAACGGTATTTTACCAAAATTCTTTTCTTATATCGGCTATAACGTTATGGAACTCTCTGCCTTACGACATTGCGAAAACTGAATCTATTGAACTATTCAAAATACGTACACACCGATACCTGATGAATGAACAAGGCGCGTGATTCAATTTGACATTTAATAATAGCACTAGAATACATTTTTGCGTCCTTAACTATAGATATACTTTCACTTTACTTTATTATTCTATTATGTTATTTTCATATTATTGTGGATGTAAACCTATGTAAATCTCACAGAGATACAAACATATCTATATCTAGGGCTCTAATAAATAAATAAATCAATCAATCCCTTATGAGCGTTTAGTTAAGAATAAAATTTATAATACGCCGGAACATTCCCGCCCGACTGTTCCAACGGGCCGGAATTTTGAGATACTTGTTGATTTTGGGCGCGATATTTTTCGTCTGATTTGATTAGGCTTGAATCGAGCTGGAAATTCCGTAGTCAGAATTTGGGTTTGAAGATCGAGAATGTTGAACCTTTTGGGCAGTTTATAGCGTTCCTAGGAAATTGGGCTATTCTTGTCTGGATCCGAATAATATATCGAAATAGTCGGAGCAACACATCCGAAAAGGGAGCGGATCACAGAACGCTTTCGGTTTACTGCCGAAATGACTTCCGCATACTGTGGAACTCGGTCCGTCTGCGTGGTAGCCCGCATCCCTCAGTGACTACGAGTATATGGCCTTGTTAGCAGGATAAGGGGATGATCTCGTTAGGTGTATTAGTTTTACAGACACGGATTCTAGATGGGATGTGTCGAGTCGCGCCTTTGTTTAGAAGCAACCGCTGGTCAGTGCCTGGGCCATCTCTCGATCTATAGAAAAGCTCTTTTCCTCCCTCTGCTTTCATCTCACCATCGACGCGTTTCTTACACTTTTTTTCTTCCTTCGTCTCCTCGCAATCCTCTTTCCCATTCGAGCCCTGTACCGGAGGCGAGATGAGAGCACATCGCCGCCGAAAACTTTCTTCCACTATTTTCCTTCTTTTCTTCATGGAATTTGATTGTTGCTACGCGCCGCCCATGGCTACTCTGGAACTCTCCCTTTTTTCTTTGTTTCTTTTTTGTGTGTCGAAGATTCGAAGATTGGAGGGGCGGTGGAAATTATGTAACGTCGCGGGAAATATATCGCGGCAGGCAAGAAACGATGTTAGTTGATCCATGAGGTCATCGAGTTGAAGACCGTGTGCTTGTTTGTGCCGAGCTCGAGGGGAGGAGCTGCGAGAGATAAATAATATGTCCGTCTCAGCTATGGGGAGGGTAATTAATTCGTATAATATGCCACGGTTAAGCCAGCTATCCGTAACGTACCCCGCTGCTTTTAACCCCCAAACAAGCACCCGCCGCCTCGTAAAGCAGGCCAGTAATTCAACCGGTTCTATATTATCAGTGCTAAGGACCAAAGTAATTTAATCCTCCTCGTGACTGGAAATTAACGTCGAAACATATTCAGAAACAAAGAACGTCTATCAAATATTAATTTTCTCGTAACATGTTTCTCTTTTATTCTCGTTGCATTTTTATTTGGAACAGTTGTTCATCAGACTTGGACATCTTTTCGTGAACGCATGACAATATTTCCGTCTTATTTATTATATTATTTCGAAACCCGAGCAGACGCTTTATCGCGTAGCGTTATACCGCTGCTTACATTTATCTGATCGCATTCATTTTCTGAATTCCTATATACGAAGCGTGTTTCGCGAATGCAACCTCCACCCCCCGTGTTTCCGTTCTTCGTCGCCTCTAGTTGCCTCCCCCCCCCTCTCTATTCCTCCCCCCCTCCCCTATCCTTGGCGGCGGTTCGCTATACCGTCGTGGTATTAAAGAGGATAAATCTTTAAAAACGACGAGAGCTCAAGCTTCGGGGCGCGCGAAATGGGATGGGCGACGTAGAAATAACTCACCCCTATCTGAAAATACATAGGTAACGCGCGACGGTTTAAAAGTAAACTGTTTACAGCGTGTTGCCCTGCGAGTGCGAGGAGGGGGTTTGGCCGCGGCGCGAAAAACTGCAGGCGCTGAAGGGCGAGTTTCGTGCTAAGCTCCGACGCATAATAAGAGGGACGGAAACGGGGAAAGTTGGGGATGGGAATGAAAGAGAGACGACGAGCGGAACTCCGGTGGTTCGAGGAAAGAAGAAGACGGAGGATGAGGCATTTCGGTCGCGTTATCTAAACGTTCGCCAAGTTTCCGTTACCGGCACGTCGGCGAGGGATAATAACCCTGAAGTTTCATACGTTTCTATACACTGCGACTTTTTGCCGAAGGCGCGCGACATTTGACATTCGAATGGCAAATTTGAAATGATAATTCGCCAAATTTTTCGCGCGAATGTGAATTGGAATGTTTGATAACGAAATGGCCTAGTAAGAATTGGCAAGTGTAGATCGACACGAGAATTTGTTGCCACTGTTAGATCACCGTATTTATCTGGTTAAGTGACGATCGAATTACCTTAATAAATTGGTTTTAGCATCGAGGTCCGAAACTCGACGCGTTTCACTCAATATTCCCGTTTCCGTTGGGATTTTTCTTTCTTTTAAAATCAAAAAGCATTAATCAATGATTCGATTATAAATAGATTCTCGTAGCTCATTTACGAGTCATTAAGCAGGAAAGAAGGGAGGGCTGTGCGTCGCCGTTAAGGGTGTTTCAGCGGTTCCGCTGCAGGGACCGTCGGTGTTTCTCGAAGCAAGAAGATTTTGGATGAGAAGATCAAGATATAACTACGGAGAGAATTACTCGCAGTTATATCTGCGTTGGTGTACCGATGCTGTAGCTGCTGCTGCTTCTGAGGAGAAGGAAGGGGGGAGGAAAGGGAGAGGATGTTGGCTCCGGTCTCGACGGTGGGGCGGCGGCGACGGCGGCAGCAACCCCCGACGAGCGGGGGCGAAAGGCAGGCCGTAGAGGGGTTGAGGGAGAACGGGTATCTCAGGATGCAGGGGTACAATCGAGGAGAGCGGCTCTTTAATGGCCGGATCTCGGAAATTGTGCGCACATATATCTGTTGGCAGATTTATGAAAGTGCTTTCTTCTGAAGTGGGGAAAGCTGCCGGTGGTGCCGTTGCTGTTATACCGTTGCGAGAGAGATTCGCGATTCTGGAGGGGCATAAAGAGCCGTGGTGGGAGAAATATTTATGCACTCAACCCTCTCGCATCCGCGACTTCTCCGCCGTAGCGCCTTCCTCTCCCAGACCCCACGAGTTTCGCTTACATATGCTCTCTCTCTTTCTCTAGCTTCCAAGCATCCCTGTCTGCTTTGTACACACGCAAAGAGACACGGACGCACAAACTTCTCATCGGCCTTTTCCGGCTGTTCCTTACCCTTCTCTTTTATCTCGCATTGGTGTAATTTTCCAGTGGTAGATTTATGCGACATTAAGGTACGTTGCGTACTTTACATGTAGATGTACGTGAGAACGAGTTGCCCTTATTTACGTGTTCTTCTGTTGTCACGAGCGTCGCGAAATCGGCTCCCACCGCTCTCGTTGCTGATTTATGCGCGACGTATTCGTCAAGTGAAGCATGACGCTCGGAGGCAATGCGATATGCCAGAACGAAACGCATCTACAACTCGTATCGTGTTTGTTCCGCGTTTTACTGCACATTGGATCAACCCGGCTTTGTTTACTTATGCAGCAAGGGCGGGATTAAAGATGGCGTTAATTTTTTAACGATATAAATGAAATATCGTATTTTCTCTGGCCTACATTCGGTCTCGCTTTGGAAAGTGGACTGTATGAATAAAGTATAAGTATGCGGGTATATCGAAGAATTGTTGGTGAAACTGTTGGATTCGAATCGATAAAATGAATGTAAAAATGTGTAACATTGAAAAGACTTGACCCAATGTTAAAGCTTTATGGCATAGAAGAGGTTTATCGCGCGGCGAACAAACGAGCACACAAATTTACGAGCAATTCCGAAAAGTCAGCGTCGATGCAAAATACGACAATTTAAAAAGTTGCCTGATTTATTCGCTCGTGTAAAAAGTGCGATGCGCGGAAAAGTTTGTCGTTATGGGCATTTCAGCAGCAGGTGGCGATTCTGGAGGCTGGGTTGAGGGAAAAATAGCAAAGGCAATCGCTTGTGCGAGTTCTTTGCTTTGCGCTTTTTAAGGGCTACTGCTACATAGTGTACAGAGGCATCGTTTCATGTGGATAAAATCGAACGGCACGCGTTTGAAAAAAATACCACGTTCGGCCGAGATGAAAGGCACGCGGGTCGAGCAAGCGTACACACACGCGCGCGAGCGCACGTGATAAAAACGCGGAAAAGACTAGTGCAAGGGCACGCCGCCGCCGCCGCTGCACGTGGAAATAAAAATGGCAATTGCAGTTTGATTTCCACCTCGCGTTTTTTTTTCCGCGAACCCCGGGACTCTTGATCGCGCGCGCGACTCACCCTCTAGTCAAACGTTTTTGCCAACGCCACCCTTTTCCAGCCTCGCTTCTCTTTTTTCCTTCTCACTTCTTGCCACGATAACTCAGGCTCCATCGTCCTCTTCTTTCCTCATCCTTTCCCATCTCTACGTGAATACATCACTGGCTCGGCAAAAAGTATAAATATAAAACAAAAGCCCGAGCACATAAACAGAACCCGTTTTACCGAGGGAGCGTTTTCTTTTATTTGATTTTCCCGCCGACGTCACCGCCAACGTTGTACCCACTGCGTATAAATTGATATGCCGTATACTGCCAGCCAAACTGCCGCGAATGTTTCCCCTTTATATCACGATATTCCCTCGAAAAAATGCTTGAACGCTCTCTCGGGCGACAATGTAGATGTGTCTTGGCATTTTTACTAAACCACTTTTCCCCGTGCTTTTTTTCTTCTTCTTTTACGCCAATCATTCCTTGATTTTCGTGGAAATCTCGAAATACCTTCAATTTGTTTTCTTATTAAAATCGTACTTTCGAATGAAATGGCCTGCGGACGACCCTATTTCTGGTAGGAACGATGGTGGAGGGAAATCTCGAGGGGAGGAAAATAAAATCCACCAGCGGCAAACGGACAGAAGATCATCCAGCGAGTACGGAAGTTGGCGGAGCAGAAGTAACGGTCTGCATGGTTGTGACAGCGCCGCCACCACCAATACTAGTCTTCCTCCACCTTCTGCCATTCCGGTTAGTGGCTCCTGCTCACCCTCTGTCTTTTGGTCTCTGCTTACTCCCCCGCTGCGCCTTCCCTTGCCTCTTGCCGCGCCGTTTTCACCGCAGCTCAACCCATCCGAGCTCGATTATCTAAAGCGACCTGCTGCTGCTGCACCTGACGTCCG
The DNA here is from genome assembly GCA_022816865.1 of Zelostemma sp. ZL-2020. Taxonomy (NCBI): domain Eukaryota; kingdom Metazoa; phylum Arthropoda; class Insecta; order Hymenoptera; family Platygastridae; genus Zelostemma; species Zelostemma sp. ZL-2020. The sequence continues at coordinate 8,093 of JABFQM010002251.1, read as the reverse complement.
CAATTTTCTTCAACCTTTGGAAAATTATAATCGCTTCCAGCCAACTCTCTCTCTCTCCGCATTCTTCGTTTTCTTGGACGTATTCCAAATTTGCTCGCTTCACGAGAATCTCGCGAGAGAATCGTTGAGAGGTCTAATGATTTTTGTAATGCCGAACATAACCGTTTGAACGCACACGCGACGTGTATCGATTTACTTTGTCGCTGGAGTACACGCGGTAATATGATTGCGACGTTGTGTTATGAACGGCACGACGGAGGGATTTCATTGGTTAGTCGGTTCATTGGACCAGCCACCCCCGTACAGTTGGGATATCATATCTGTTCGATGTTACGCCCTCGCGATACTCCCCTCTCTGGAGCAACAATAATTTAATGTCACGAGGGGTTGGCTAACTGCGCCATTTTATGAGGGAAAATGAAAAAAAGCCGCGGCGAGTCTAGAAAGGAAGGCGTTTGGAATGACTCACGATAAGACGGCAAAAAGTCGCTTGATAAGGAATTCTTCCTTCGTAGGAATTAACACTTTCGCGGTGAAAAATAATGAAAGAAATTGGATCTGGGGTGGCAATGAAAGACGAGCCGAAATTTCGAGGGAAACGGTTAATTTCGCAACAGTACGCGCACATGCGTCGAGATTGAAATAAGCGGTGGAAGAAGCAAATCGTGACGTCACCGAAGAGGAATCCTTGGGAGTCTCGGAGGCCGCCAAGAATGCCAACCCTCCGGTCTCATTAACATCTTGCGCTTCCGCCATCTCCAATCTTCTCGGGCCGTACCTTGGGCCAAAAAGGCTGTCTTCATTCGCGAGGATCCAACTTCATATTCCTATTAAGTCAACGCTTTACACTCCCTTTTCTTCCGCTCCCACTTCTCTTTTCATCTCTTGTACAATTTGCTCGCTATTGGAAGACCCGCCGATTTTCTTGACGCATTTCATTAGCGATTCATTGGTTTCAAGTTTTGGAGGATGGCGAGACATTTGTGATCGGAAACTGCTCGATTACGGCGCGAGCTGTAATTTCTGACAGCTTCCACAATATTTATGTTGAGAAAAATACGGTTCAACTTGATGTTTCTTTATTCACGGTGCAATAATTAAACTCCGATCGAACGGAGTTTAATTATTGCAGCGATTCACTCTCCGTTGAAATGCAACAATGTACCCATTGCTTTTTTTCTTGTCGCTATTATCGGAATCTTCTCTTTCGAATTATGTTTCAACGTCGGGAGCGAACGGAGCTGCACAAATACTCGTTCGATTTCAGTATTTCTCTATGAATTACAAGTAAGATTGCTCTTTTCCAATCGGGATCGGCATTGAATTTCATACAGACGTTTATCTTTTGTAATGCTGTCTTGGGGCGCTTCGAGATTTCCGTGGAAAAAAGCTTAATCAAATCGCGGAGCTAATTTGCTTTCCATTGAAGTCATACTACTGTGTAGAGACGATGTAGCAATTGTCTGACTGCGTTCGGATGTTACTACTTTCAAAAAGTAACGGGGATCGATCCACGCATTGTTTTATTTTTTTTTGTCGACACCAAAGAAGAAAAAAATGAAGGCCAAGGGCCTCAGGCTCGGACAATCGGTAAACGTTTAGATTGAAGTGAATCCAGAAGAGTGCCAGAGGGGAAGCAGGAGAAAGGAGAGTGGCCGGAGATGTTTACATTGGGGAAATCTCGCGAAAGAATGGTGCCCGGCCAAGACACCGCTCTCCTTCCAACGTAATCTGTAGTAACGAGGGATTTGGTTATGCCCGGGAAACGAAAGGGAGAGCTCGCGGGGTAATTATGCGCCGCCGTCATCCGATAATAACAAAAAAAGCTATGGCTACAGGACAGCCCGTTCCTCTTATTCTTCTTTTTCTTCTTCCACTTTAGATTTCCTTCCTTTGTAATCTCGCATAATTTATTTCTTGCCATCGCCGGCCTTGGCTGAACTTGGCATTATTCTCCCCGGGGTGAGCTCGGGAATGGATGCCGCTGCCGCTCTTTCTTAATTCGTCAAAGAAAATGCCCCCGGAAAGGGCTGCTTTCCCTTTTTTTCTGCCCTCGAATTTTGCGGAGACAACGCTTATTATAACACTTGTCGGCATTACGAGAACAGGGAGAACTTTCTCCCCAGCCAATTCCAGACCCCAGTTTTTCGTCCTCGAACGGAAAATTCGTGTCTCCCGTGCGAATCCGTGGTTATTGTTTCGCGGTAGTTGTTCCTTTTTCGCGAATTTCTTTTCGTTCTTGCACCGATTGCGATGGGTGTACGCTGAATGGAAAATGTCGAAAGTGGGAGGTTTGCATAGAGCAGCGGAGCAGACAATGCACGTCGAGAGACGAGAGACAAGAGGGACAGGGAAAGAGCGAGAGTGAGCGACCGGTCGCTATATCCGCCTATTTGATGTTGGTACAACAGCGACGCCGTGTTTGCGTTGAGGCCCATATTGATTGCCACCCCTGTCGCCCACCCCATAGAGTGGCACAAGTACACCATACCGTATAATGCCATGCCGCGATACCATCATGCGGATTCTCTCTTTCTCGCTCGGGCACGCTTCGCTTCCTCGTCCCGCGTCTGTTTCGCATTCGGCATTTGGGACTCTGTGCCGATCGGTACACCTGTACCTACATACATATGTAGCAGCTATAACTATACCCGTCGATCGACAGCTACTAGCAACTGGTTACTAACGCGTCAAGCGACGATATTAACTACGATAGCTGCGCTCCGTCAGCTGCATGCGCAGCTACCGCAGCCAAGATTAATGTTTCGGGATATCTAATTAAGGCTCGAAAAGAGTGTCGAAGAATTTATCGGGTCCGGTGGTATCGCGATCCATTGCTTACCTTTCGTAACGGAAAAAGAAGGATTTTAGAGGCAAAAATCTCCGAGTTTTGAAGAAACAACGAAAGAGTGTGTTTCGGCAGTTGAAGATTGTACAGGGCGAGACGGGGGGGTGTATTTGACGGTCGACGAGCCCTCTCGGTCGTATCTTTTAATTATTTAGCTAAACGGTCCACGCGTTACGTAACGTTAGTTATAAATGCGCTCGCTCCGCATGCCAGGGAAGAGAGACAGAGGCAGAAAGAGGTTTATGACCCTAAACCGGCTAACTTGCGAGCACTCGCGCTTGTACATAAACTGTAAAGGGATTTAACTTTCCTTTCACGACGAAACCCGTTATTGCGCCCGACGCTCACCTCTGACCGCGCCCGGGAAATTACGCGAAAATTCTCTCCGCGCTTTCCATGCCGCAATCCGGCGAAATTATGTTTGTTTTTTGTCATCGAGTGAATCGAATTGGCCGCTCTGAAACGGCTTCGCTTTGACGGTTTCGAGCGAGGAATTGCGGCGACTCGGGGAATAAATGAAAATTTGTTGGAGCGAGGACAAGACGGGGATCTCTTCGCGAAGAAGAGAAAATGACACGTGGGTGACAAATCAGTCGATTGAGCCGCGATACCCTCAGTTGGACCGGGCAGCGGTTGTGGCAGCGGCGTCATGGAGGTGGTATGTTGAGAAGAGAGACGGATGGATTGATCAAGCGAGAGGGAGAAGAGGAAGGAAGCAAGAGAGAGGGAGGGAGAGTTTGGGGAATAAAGGGGGTGGCTCGATGGGTAGCATCGGATTCTATCTTCATGTATTGATCAACGCCTCGCCACCCTCCAAGGGGGGTGTACCGATCGCCATTCCCGCAGCTGCTGGCCACAGCCACGGCCACTGGACCGACCGCCGGACTTGCTTCCGCGTGTGCGTCATCCTATAAATATATTATACACGATAACGCGCTCCTCTACACCCAGCTATTCCGTCTTTATTCACGAGCTCGTTGTAAACGATTCATTATGAGACGATTTTTTGTCCCCGCACGGAAAGACAAATGTGCCTGCTCCGTATTCCAGTAACCAAATCATGGCTTTTTTGTGAATTAAAATCTATAAGCGTGTGATATTTTTCCGGAGGCTGATGCTGATCTCGCGCCGAAGGCAAAGATTCGTTTGCGACGAGTTTGTCCGTCGATGGAACATCATTACAGTTCGTTCGCACGTTCTCGACTCGTCAGCGATCCCTTCTTAATGTTCCCGTGCAACCTTACAACCGCTTTTCCCGAGTCTTTGTTCGTAAACTTTGGAACTAATCTAATTTACGACGTGCAAAATGGCCGCTCGACACTCGCGACTGAGTTTGCACTCTTCGAGCAATCGCTCGTCTGCATACTCGTCTCGCGATTGAGAAGTGGCGTGCGTGCGCCAATGTCGAGCGATATTTGTTCCCGCTGATTTTTATCGACCCTCAACTTTGTCCGACTCGCGCGCTTTTCCGCCCGAGTTTCCCGATTCTTTCGATACAGCGATCTATTCGATATCGCGTGTTTTTTCATTGCCTTTTTATTCGCGGAAATGCTCTTTCAAGTTTGTCGTAATTTTCAGGGGTTTCTACTTGTTGATAACTATTTTTCCGTAGTGCGAATTTTGTTCGTCTGAAGATTTAATTCAACTATGAAATCCTAAAATGCAGCAAAGTCATTTAAGGCACGAAAAGTGTTATAATATCCGTCTTCTTCCATTGAATTCGCCGACGCTCGTGGAAAGCTATGAGACGAAAAAAAACACGATCGTATTTCTTTGATTCGGGCGATAACTTTTCGCAAAAAAGACGGACGAGAGGGCATTGAGTATAACGCCGCGCGTTTCTCCTCAGCCCTTAATTCTTTCGAGCCCTCAATAACTCGCGAACGAAAGGGGAGAAAGACGAGGAAGAGTGGAAGAGAGGAAAGGGGCGAGGGGGTCGAGAGAAAAAGAGGATGTTGTCTGGATTGCGAGGATAGAAGCCGGTGGCCGGTGCGGGTTATTGGATGGCCGCCTCGTACTTGTCACGACGAGCGTGTGGCCAGCAGCGACGCGGAGAGGAAAGACGAAACGAAACCGTTGGAACGGTTCGGGGGTAGCGTTCGGGGAAGATTCGCGAGGAGGGAGAGCTTATGGGAAGACGTGGAGCCATGCCGAGGGATGTGGCGGGGCCAAAGGAAGGAGGCATCATAGGCATTCCGCAAGACATACAGCCTTCTCCACGGACTCGCTATATCTCCAGCGCTTCCACCGAACGCGCACTCGAGGGACGCTCGAGGGGTGCCTGGTCAGTGAGGGTTCCCAGTTCTGCGAGTGACCACCGCGCGTCAATACATGGGGGTGGACGGAAAAAGGGGTTGCGCTTGCGCGCAATACGCATGTACAGATACAGAGCCGCGCTATGATATACGTGTTATATCGCTTTGGCCGCTCGAAAATCATCTCGCCGCGTGACGAACGCTTCGAATGAAATCCCAGCGTGGCCGATCGATGGGACTTTTGTCCCTTGATCCGCGCCGAAGAAGATTGACGAATCCTCGTTGATTTTCATGGAAAGCTTGGACGTTGTCGGAGAATCGCGACAGCGATGCCTTTTTCATTAGCACCGCGGAAGAGCCGGCTCGCCACCTTTGCAGTCTTTGGCTTCTTTCCGTTTCCAGAGCGCTGAATTATTCGCGATGTCATTACACTCTTCATTTTTCATTTTCTGCGAGTGCTAGGCTTTTATTCGTTCAACGTGCCGGAGCGTTTTAAAATTGCACGCTCGTAAAATGGAATACAATATCATCTGGCGAGTATGCCGGGTCATCGTATCGCGCGCGCAACGAAGGGGGATGCGACGGAAATTCCGGAAGAAGGAGGCAATTAACCCAATACATCCTAATTGCCTTTGTACTCGTTACTCTCTCGCTCTTCCTCCAAACAGCACTGTTCTCCCGTCTTGCTTTGTTCTCGTTCTCGTTCACCACCCGGCTCGACTAACCATGGCTGTTATACCGTGTAAAGATCCGTTTCTGACACTGCAATTCGAACCTTAATTATGTCTGCAAAACGTACCCATTTCGGAATGTCGCCTGGAAAGTGAAATTTAACGGAGCCATTTCCATATTTCGTGACGAAATTACGCTATGAGACGAATCGTTGCTCGAAATGTTTCGGCGGCTAATCTTCGTTCGGAGGAAAGGCATTGCGGTTGACGAGAAAGGAACCACAGCTTTTGATATAATCAGGGCTGACATCAGGGTCGCTTCTCCCCGGTCATCTCACGTCCATTTAACTCCTTTAATTTAGCAGAGAAAACAGTTGGCTCAGTTACCACCAACGCTAATGCTAGACGACCTCTATGAGCAAGGTAACATAATGAAGGTTCATGGAGTTTCTTCCTTGACTATACGGCTTCTGCCTCTTTTCCCATCTTACAAACAGACCAACTAACGTCTAATCGAATTATACCTGGTAACCACATCCGACTCTTGCACGTCCGAATGCTCGTGTCACAAACGGACATTGTCTTTTAATTCTTCTTAACGTTTCTCATGAAACTCCGGTGTTGGACTCATTCCGGATTATTTCCCGGCGGAAAGCTTTTGTTCTGAGACCAAAATGCAACGTTTTCTTGAAAATAAAACATTGCCAAAAGCACTAGACTTACAGTATTGTCCAGCTGAGGTGAAATCTTTGATTGAGACTTTTAGATGGGAACGGGAAGAAAATGTGGTTCTTAATTCGTAGATTTCTTCTGTCCAGCCGGTCGCGCGCGCGTTCGTTCATGTGGGGGGACAGATGCGAGGTACGGAATGCAATGAGTTTCGATTGCAAGGGGTGGCTGGTGACAAGGTTGCGGGGGCAGCTCCCCTTCATATCCAATATTAACTACATTTATTCGCGTTGTCTCAAATTAACCCCTGACTCTCCCATTCATCCATCCGTATGTCTCTCGAATTCACCCTCCCACACGTTGACAATAATATGAACTGCACGGGTATTAACGTTACAGCAGTGAAAAGTCGGGGGTGTCAGTTTTAGCTCCACCGTATCCGAGTAAACTTCATGCTGCCATTTCTTATTTTCAATCGCGATAATAATGTTTGCTCGAACGAGTAACTTTTGATGCATGGAGTCGGTACTTTCAAGGTTTTCCAAGTTTCCCGCGAAAAAAGCGCAATCTCTTCGATCAATGTAGAAATGATCGAATCATGATATCTCGACAATGAACACGGAGGGGGCGCTACGTGCCGAGATTGATGTATTCAAATGATATACCCTTGGACAGGGTGGCGTCAATTTATTAAATGGAAAGATTGCAAATTTCTCGACGTAAAGTGCCCTACGCAAGACTAATGACGCGGAGGTCTGGGGATGGTCGGGGGCATAAAAATGAGCCATCGTGAGTGATTAGACCCCGCATGGCGCACCGGGTAACGGGGCAACAGGGTGGCGGCCTAGTGGGGTCAATCTGAGGCTAATCAAATCATGCAGCATCCACCGAGTTTGCTCCACGGGGTTCTCCGTTGTTTGCGCCACTTTTCTACGACTCGTCTCTCATCTCGCTCCTTTTTTACCCGTCGACTCGCCGTCCTAGCTTTGTCTCCGTTCATCCCGAAGCCGCTCCGACACCCGATCGCCGCCTAGCTGTTCTTCCGCTCCAAGTCACAGCGGCAGCATTGCGTGTCGCTAGCAGATTGCTCTCCTCGCGCTTTATTAATTTCATCCACTGGGGTTACTTTCACCCTAACTCCATCGAATCTCGTCATCAGCATTCGCGTGACTAATATCCTCTGTTTGGATCATCTCCGATCATTTCACCTCCGCTAATACGTTCATCCGGTTGATCCTTTATCACTGATACGAACGCCGGCATGATATCACCGAGTCGCTTTCGATACCTATGCACTCGTGTCGTAAAAATGATGTAGATTCTTCGCTTTCTTCCGAGTTCCTTCGTTCGCGTCAAGAATGTCCTGGAATGGATGCGACCCCCGTTCCAGAAGATAAGCAAAGCTTGGTGCGGTGTTTGCATATTGATTGACGCTGGTGGTGCCGGATGAGGAGATGAAGAGAGCGAGCGAGCGAGCGAATGTGGGAGGAACGGAGAGGAAGAAGGAGACAAAGAGAGAGCAAGTTAGGTAGGAAACTTGAGAGAGAGGATCGGGGGGGGGTTGAAGAGGGCGTAATGAAGCACCGCGCAGACACGCCGCCATGAATATTCATAATCTAATACCTGAACTGAACTGAACTGGGGCGGGGC
>JABFQM010002250.1:0-15879 GCA_022816865.1 Zelostemma sp. ZL-2020 | reverse complement strand
GGAAAAAAAACGATATTGCAAAATAGAGCGGTAGAGAAAAAATCGATGTTACAAAAACACGATTAAGCAAAAAAATAAATGTTGAAAAATTTCAATGGACTGAAAAAATAGATGTATTTAAAATAATCGATGTATTGAAAAAAATCGATATATCGAAAAAAATCGATGTGTCGAAAAATCGATATGTCAAAAATTTGATGTATCGAAAAAATCGATGTATCGAAGAATCGATATATCGAAAATAATCGATGTATCGAAAATAATCGATACATCGAAAATAATCAATGTGTCAAAGAATCGATATATCGAAGAAAAAATTTCGATAAAAAACGATTCTTCGATGGTTCGTTAATGAAATTGTTTTTAATTGATTAATTTAAATTAAAATATTAGTTTTAATCGATGTCGAAACGATCGATGAATTATGTGACAAAGTGAATTTGTATTGTTCTCGGCCTCGCGTATTTCTTTGTGCTTCGCGATGACGTGGAAAAGAGCTCGGAAAAATCCGAGCGGCTTTTTGCCTTTCGTCGGTCGCGAGTTTTCCGGAAATGGCAGGTTATCGATGAAAATGCGCGCGGAAAAAATCGTCGGACGCTCGGCGAGTGATCGAACGTTGAAATGAAAATGTAATCAGAAGGTGGCATTTTACAGCATCGTAACTCGGGAATAAAAATGTCTTGCTAGCCGTGAACTTTTGTTTCTTTCACTCTTTCTTTTTCCGTCATTTAATCTGCGACTTCGACGCCGTAACCACAGAGATGACGACTTCCTGGCGAGTGTTTCCACATTCTCGCGCCGTCGTTTTTTTTTCTTTTTTCTTTTCCTTTTCTTGGCGTAGTCGGTTCTCTTGGGCTTCTTTTCTTCTTTGACGTCGCCTCTTTTTCTAGCAAGGATCGAGACTATTTTTAAGCAGGGCCTCGCGCTTTTGAGATCCCGTTAAATAGATCGACCGTGAAAATCTTGACCTCGGGAAAATGAAGGTTGCGGAATGGAACAAAGGACGAGGGGAATTTGCACGGTGCAGGTTTTGAGGCGATTTCGTGGGGTTTTGGAATGTTTGAGACACTTGGAAGTGGGGTAAAATTTTTTTTGGGGGGTTTTGAAAAAATTTTTTTTATTTCTCTTTTTTTCTTTTTTTCTACTTTTTGTGGATGGATTTAATGATTTAAGAGATTTTGAGAACGTTTGAAGGAATTTTGAAAATATTTTTGAAAAATTAAAAATTATTTTTGTTCCGTTTTGAGATGTTTTTTTGGACGTTTCGAATGTTTTGAGAGATTTCGAGATACTTGAGAGCCTTTTTGATGAAATTCGAAAATTATTTTGATTTTTTAGTTTATTGATTATTCTATTGTTATTTAATTTTTCACATTTCGAGATTTTGGGAAAAATGAAAAATTTTACGGTAAGGTTCCCAAAACTTCGGAGATTTTGAAAAATCTTCTAATGTTGGCTTATTTTTTGGAAAAAAATTTTTGAATTTTTTCGAGTTTGAAAAAAAATTTTTTTTGATCACTAAGAATTTGTTTAGATTTTGGAATCTGGTTTTTAGATGGGAATTTGAGATACCGAAAAATTTTCATTAATTGAAAATTAATGCTTAATTACAAAAATGAAAAATTCAAAAAAATTGAATAAAAATTTGAATTTTGGCGATTTTTATCTTCAATTCTGAATATTTTGGTTCGTTGAAATTTTTTTTGCAAAATTCGAGCAATTTTGCGTTGAAAATGTATCTTGCACTTTTTTTCTAAAATCAACCGTTTTTTGGAAATTAATTTTCAAAAATTAGGACGTTGAAGTTATTTTTTCGGAGAAAAATCTTGAAATTTTTTTTGTTTTTTTACAATTTTATTTTATCCATAAAAATTCGTTTAAATTTCATAATTTCGGATACCAAAAAATTATCTCCGATTAAAAATTAATATTTAATTACAAAAAATAAAAAAAATTTTCAAAATAGAATCAAAAGTCGAATTTCGGAGATTTTCATCGTCAATTCTGAATATTTTGGTTCGTTAAAATTATTTTTGCATAATTCGAGTAATTACACGTCGAAAAAGTATCTTGCACTTTTTTTCTAAAACCAACCGTTTTTTGAAAATCAATTTTCAAACATTGGGATGTTGAGGTAATTTTTTCGGAGAAAAAACTTGAAATTTTTTTGTTTTTTTTTTCAAATTTCATTCGATTAATAAAAATTTGTTGAGATTTCGAAATTTGGAATTCAAAAAAATTATCATCGATTAATAATTAATATTTAATTACAAAAAAGAAAAAAAAGAAAATCGACAGTCAAATTTCGGGGATTTTTATCTTCAATTTCAAATATTTTGGTTCGTTCAAATTTTTTTCGCATAATTCGAGCAATTTCGCGTTAAAAATGTATCTTGCACTTTTTTTCTAAAATCAACCATTTTTTGGAAATTAATCTTCAAAAATTAGGATGTTGAAATTATTTTTTCGGAAAAAAATCTTGGAATTTTTTCGGTTTTTAAAAATTTTATTCGATCGATAAAAATTTCTCCAAATTTCAAAATTTGATATATCAAACAATTGTCATTAATTAATAATTAATATTTAATTACAAAAATTAAAAAAAATAAATAAAAAGTTGAGTTTCGGGGATTTTTATCTTCGATTCTGAATATTTTGGTTTGTTCAAATTTTTTTCGCATGATCCGAGCAATTTCACGTCAAAAAAGTATCTTGCACTTTTTTTCTAAACCCAACCGTTTTTCGTAAACAAATTTTCGAAAATGGGGATGTTGAAATTATTTTCCCAAATTGTTAATTAAATCAAAATTAATAACACAGAAATCTCAAAATCCATGCTCTCAATAAAATCCAAAAAAACTCTCAATTTTTAAACTCAAAATTTTTACTTTTCCCTGCAATTTAAAAGTTAATAAAATTCCCAAAAATTAATATTTTTCTCCACAATAAAATTTCAATTCTCTTCTAAATCGCTTTTTTCTCGAAATCAACAATTTTCCAGTTCCAAATTTCGAAAAAAAAAATTTTCCCTCATTTCAATTTTTAACTCGAAATATTTCGATGTTTAATTTTCAAATCAATTTTCCAAAGAAATTTCAAACGTTTCGCGAGGTTTTAAGACCAACCCCCATAATTAATTCCACAAGGGATGCTCCACCCGTGAAATTCCCTCGTAAAAATGAAACCCCGGCTTTTTTCCCCGACAGATGCGGGCGCCCCTCGCGTTTTTTTCCCCAAACTTATAAATAGTCCACGAATTCCGAAACGGCTCCATTCCCAACCTCTTCCTGCTGCCTCGAGCGTGAATCCGAAAAGCCTCGACAGATCGCGGAAGCCGAGACGATAAAAGAAATCGCATAGGGGCAGTACAGTTAAGTCCCCGGCGAAAAAAACGCGAGCCCCTGGCAAAGAAGGGCAGCTCGACACGCGAACCTAACGGGAAACCGGTGCACGCCCCTGCGGTCGAAGCTAATAAAAAAAAAGGTAAAGGTAAAAAAGAAAGCGCCCGAAAAAAAAGCGAGCCAACCCTTCCGCGTAGCGATCCTTTCTTCCCGAATTTATAGCGGTTCCTCATCATTTACGGGGTTTTATGGGGCGTTTTTTCCGGTTCGGGAACGCTTCTCGACGATCAAAAACGTTTTTTTTCATTTTTTTTTCGAATTCAAGAATTCCAAAATGAGCCTCGATTTGTGGGTCGGTTCCATTTTTAACGGCAGAAGCTTCGGTGATTTTAATTCCTGGGTACATCGCGCGTATCTTCGGTTGGTAAATACATCGATGATGGGAATGTTCGAGCATCGATATTTTACCGATCGAAAGAAATTTGGTTTTTATTACGCGCGAGTCTTTGGAAGAAAATGAAAGGGAACTTTTACGACGTTTCCGAGAGATTGCTCCCCGAAATTCCTGGCGCGATCTATTTTTTGCCCCCCGAACCCTTTTTTATTTCGTACTACGGAGGATTTATCTGTTTTCTATTGTTCGCCCTAGAGAAATATCGAGGGAATTGCATTCTCGTCATTTTTAACTTTAAAGTTATAAACAATAAATATTACGAAGGAATTGTTGCCCCTGAAACACGGCAATTTCCAGACTCCGGCGTGCGTCGGGTGGTCGCATTTCAGGCGTCGAAGTATTTGATCGATTCAATAAATGAATCGAACCCTTTTTTATTTCGTACTACGAAGGATTTATCTGTTTTCTATTGTTCACCCTAGAGAAATATCGAGGAAATTGCATTCTGATCATTTTTTATTTCAAAGTAAATATTACGAAGAAAATGTTACCTCTGAAAAACGGCAATTTCCAGACTCCTGTGTATGTTGGATAGCCGCATTTCAGGCGTCGAAGTATTTGATCGATTGGATAAACGAATCGAACCCTTTTTTATTTCGTACTACGAAGGATTAACCCGTTTTCTATTGTTCACTCAAAAGAAATATCGAGGAAATTGCATTCTGATCATTTTTAACTTCAAAGTTATAAACATTAAATATTACGAGGAAAATGTTGCCCCTGAAACACGGCAATTTCCAGACTCCGGTGTATGTTGGAAGGCCGCATTCCAGGCGTCGAAGTATTTGATCGATCGAATAAATAAATCGGATAAAAATGCAAACAATTTTATTCGGAGGAAAATAATAAATACAATCGTTCTTTGGTATTCCTACGATTCAATAAATAATCTTTCGATATTTCGTAACGATTCGCTGTACATTAAATTACTTAGATATCGAAATTTGTTCAAAAACTCGGAGAATTGGCTAAATTGGTGGAGGAGGACGAAGAAGACGAGCTGGAGGAGCCGTAAGAACTGGCACTACCTCCCGGGGCGTAGTAGTTGTAGGCTAAACTTTGCCCGTCCCCGGAAACGCCATTATTCGGGGTCCAGACCCTGGAGTAAGGCCCATTTCCATCCCACGTGTTCGCGGGTTCGTATCCCGAGGTAGTTGATGGTGGAGCACCGTAATTTGTTGCGAGATCCATCGCAACACCTGTTAAAGCATCGTTTGTATCAAAAATGTTTAGAAATGATGTAATCAGGCGTGATTTGATGGAATCTGGGGTGATTAGACATGATAAGACCTTATCAGGTGAGATAAGAGTGATGCCGACCCAGGAAATCCTGATAAAGGTCTTATCAGACCTTATCAGGTAAAGTTGGGCTCTACTAGATGGAATTAGGGATGCTTGGACCTGATAAGAGATGATTACACCTAATCAGACCTGATTCAACCTTTTCCGATTTGATCTGGCTTGATTTTCCATGATGTGACCTTAATCAGACCTTATAAGGTAAAATCAGATCTGATGAGACCTTTTTCTGGATGATAACACCTAACCAGACATGATGGTCCATGATAAGACTTGAATCAGACCTTTTTAGGCGTGATTAGATGCAATCTTGGATGATTAGACCTTATCAGGTGAGATGAGAGTAATGCCGACCCAGGAAATCCTGATAAAGGTCTTATCAGACCTTATCAGGTAAAGTTAGGCTCTACTGGATGGAATTAGGGATGCTTGGACCTGATAAGAGATGATTACACCTAATCAGACCTGATTCAACCTTTTCCGATTTGATCTGGCTTGATTTCCCATGATGTGACCTTAATCAGACCTTATAAGGTAAAATCAGATCTGATGAGACCTTTTTCTGGATGATAACACCTAACCAGACATGATGGTCAATGATAGGACTCGAATCAGGCCTTTCTAGGCATGATTCGACCTGATAACCCATGATTAGACCTGATTAAACCGGATAAAAGTTAATACCTGGAGGTGGCATCATTCCACCCTTCTTGAAAAACTGGAGCGCCACGAAAGCGACCACAATCAAGAGCGCCAACTTGGAGAAAATCAGAGCCTTCAAGGCCTTCAGTCCAATGATCGCGACGAATATCGGCATCAGAGCTTTCATCTTCAGTTTCAAGAGCAACAAAACCGGCAGAAGAAGCTTCTTTTTCAACAGCCCGCGGGCCTCGCGATCCTCGAATTCAAGGTCAAAATCCGCGAGGCTTCGGCTCGGCCTGTACCTCAGTTTCCCGTCGACGAACGGCAGGTCGAATCCGTAATCGAAGGACTTCAAGTACTCGAACGTCCTTGAAACGATCGCCTCGTCGACGTCGCTCGAAGATCGGGCTTTCGTTTCCGTTTGCAATTCCGTATCCAAAAATCCAAGGACGCGGTGTTTCAGGCACTTGGAGTAGAATTTTGCGGAGGCGCAGGTGTTGATGGAGGTCGCGAGGAAATCGGGGGACGCCGCGCACATCGCTGTCAAGGCCAAGAGGCCGAGTATTGCACGCATGTCGAAATTGCGACGCTGGTACGAGCGAAACGTCGCTGATACGGAATCGACGATCGAACTGCGACTGACGGAGACGCCTCGTGCCCCTTTTATTTTATTTTCCCCTGGCGAATCTATGTTATTCGGTCGCGCGTGTGGGGAATCGGCGATGGAACGAAAAGTGTATTGAAATTTCGATCGCGCGGTGCGATGCTCGAGAAATTGAACGGAAGTTTACGGTTTTGGTCGGGGCGTTGGATTCGGGGGAAAGTTTGCGGGGCTGGGAAGAATTTGGAGGCGGAAAATTCAGTTTTTTCGGGTTTTTTGGATGTTTGGAATGTTTTGAGACACTTTGAAAATGTTTTTTTGTGGGGTGCGAAAAGGATCGATGTATTGTTGGGGTTTTTTGGGGATTTTTTTCTTTGATTCTTAATATTTTGGTTTGTTCGAATTTTTTTCTCATAATTCGAGCAATTTTGTGTTGAAAACGTGTCTTGCACTTTTTTTCTAGAACTGACTGTTTTTTGGAAATGAATTTTCAAACATTAAGATGTTCAGGTTTTTTTTGGGGTGCGAAAAGGATCGATGTATTGTTGGGGTTTTTTAGGGATTTTTATCTTTGATTCTTGATATTTTGGTTTGTTCAAATTTTTTTCTCATTATTCGAGCAATTTTGCGTTGAAAACGTGTCCTGCCCTTTTTTTCTAAAATTAACTGTTTTTTGGAATGAATTTTCAAACATTGGGATGTTCAGGTTTTTTTTTGGTGAAGAATCTTGACATTTTTTTTGGACTTTTTCAATTTTTTTCAAATTTCAGAAATTTGTTAGTATTTTGGAATTTAGTTTTTGGTTGAGAATTTGAGATATAGAAAAATTTTCATTAATTACAAAATAATATTTAATTACAAAAAAGGAAAATCGGAAAAAATAGAATGAAAAGTTGAATTTCGAAGATTTTGATCTTAAATTTTGTATATTTTGGTTCGTTCAAATTTTTTTCGCATAATTCGAGCAATTTTGCGTTGAAAATGTATCTAGCACTTTTTTTCTGAAATCGACCGTTTTTTGAAAATAAATTTTCAAACATTGAGATGTTAGAGTTTTTTTTCAGAGAAGAATCTTGTAATTGTTTTTCTGGCATTTTTTAATTTTATTTAATTATTGGAAATTTCTTAAGATTTTGGAATTTGGTTTTTGAATGGGAATTTGAGGTATTGAAAAATTATCCATGATTAAGCAAAAATATTTAATTACAAATAAGGAAAATTGGAAAAAATAGAATAAAAAGTTGGATTTCAGAGATTTTAATCTTTAATTTTGGATATTTTAGTTTGTTCAAATTTTTTTTGCATAAAACGAGCAATTTTACTCCGAAAGTGTATCTTGCACTTTTTTCCTAAAATCGACCGTTTTTTGGAAATAAATTTTCAAACATTAGGATGTTGGGGTTATTTTTCCGGTAAAGAATCTGGGAATTTTTTCTGGTATTTTTTAATTTTATTTGATCATTGGGAATTTGTTTAGATTTTGGAATTAGGTTTCCAATTAAGAATTTAAGATTTAAAAAAATTAATATCGATTAAAAATGAATTTACAGAAAAAGAAAAAATTGAAAATACCAAATAAAAAGTTGGATTTCGAAGATTTTGATCTTCAATTCTGAATATTTCGGTTCGTTCAAATTTTTTTCTCATAATTCGAGCAATTTCGCGTCAAAACAGTCCCTTGCACTTTTTTTCTAAAATCAACGGTTTTTTGAGAATGAATTTTCAAACATTGAGATGTTGGGGTTTTTTTTCGGAGAAGAATCTTGGAATTTCTTCTCGAATTTTCCAATTTAATTTGATCATTGGGAATTTTTCCAGATTTTGGAATTTTGTTTCCGAATGAAAATTTGAGATATTAAAAAATTATCAAGAATTAAAAATAAATATTTATTTACAAAAAAGAAAAAACTGAAAAAACAGAATAAAAAGTTGGATTTCGGAGATTTCAATCTTCAATTCTAAATATTTCGGTTCGTTCAAATTTTTTTCTCATAACTCGAGCAATTTCGCGTCAAAAAAGTTTCTTGCACTTTTTTTCTAAAATCAACCGTTTTCCAGAAATAAATTTTCAAAAATTGGGATGTTGAAAATTTTTTTTCCAATTGTTAATTAGATTGAAATTAATTATACAAAAATTTCGAAAGTTCTGCTCTCAATAAATTGACAAAATATTTCGATTATTCAACTCAAAATTTTGACTTTCCCGAGCAATTTCAGAGTCAATAAAATTTATCAAAATTAATATTTTTCTTCACAATAAATTTTGTATTCTATTTCACATCGCTTTTTTCTCAAAATCAACGGTTTTTTCGTCTCAAATTTTAAATTAAAGTGAACTTTCTTGTATGTAAGCAATTCATTTTTTCAAAAATTCATTTTTTTCCGAGAACAATTTCAAAATTAAACAGAATTTCTGTTCAATAAAAAAAGACGAAATTTCGTGAATTTTAATTTTTAATTCGAAATATTTCGATGTTTGTTTTTTTAATTAACAAATCTAAATAAACATCGATTTATTCGTAAAAATTATTTTCACATCTTTCGATGTTTTCAACATCAAAAAATTCAAGTACAATTTTCTTCTCAATTCAAATATCCAAAATTTGCAATTTTGAAATAATTTTTCAAAAACCGCATTTTCAGTTTCTTTCGTAATTTTTCAATCAAGAATTATAAATTCAATTCAAATTTGCAAAAATCAAAAAGTTTATGTCATCACTCAAATAAAATTAAACATTTCGAAAATTCCGAAATTTCTCTTTTCCCAACGAATTTTCAAAATGACAAAAAGAGGAAAAAATAAATTTCATCACACATCGCTCTATAAAAAATTCAAAAAGTTTGGATTTCGCGCCAAAACCGCAAATAAAAACTCAAAAATCATGTCCAAAATACATTTTATTCAACGAAAAATTCATCCAACATCACATAAATAAATAAAAGCACACAAACTCCCTACATAAAGCTCCCAAACCCCTTAACCTACGCCCTCGCGTACGCCGAATACGCCAAGTCCTGCGCGGGGCCCCCCTCCCCCGCCCCGCCCCCGAATCCGCGATACTGCGCGGTCTGATATTCCCAAGGCCCATGCGCAGCCAAAGTCCCCGCGTGGCTATCCGCGGCGATTTTTTTGCAGAGCTGAAAAATCGCCAAACCAATGGAAACGATAAAGCTGAAGAAAGAAAGTTGAAGGGCGTTCCAGGCCTTGAGTCCCAAAACCCCGATGGCCAAAGGGATCAAGGTCAGCGCCTTCAACAGCACGAAGACCAGAATCGGAACGATGACCTTCTTGAGCTTCGATTTCCGGGCCTGACCTTCCCCCAACCGAAGGTCGAAGCTCAGCCGGTCCTCCCCGATGTCCCTCGCGCTGACCTTGACCTGGGACCCCAAGGGCAGCTCGAAGGTCGCGTCGTGGGAGGTCAAATAGCCCTCCAAGGCCTCCAGGACGTTTCCCTGACCCCGTGACCTTGCCTCGTCCAGAGGTCGCGAGTTCCGCGTGATTTCCACGCCCTCCGAGACCTGGAAACGGGGGTATCGTGTTTAGCGGGTCCTTCGAGCCGGATGGGGCTTGGGACTTACTTTGAAATTGTCCTCGCGGAAGAGGCGGTCGAGGAGGTTCGCGACCTTGAGCTTCGTGCAGGCGATCTCGTCGTTTTTCCGGGAGCATTCCAGCCTCGTCTGGTCCACGATCGCGTCCAGCGACGTGCCCTTCCAGAATTCGTCGCGGGCGGGTTGGCCGGTCGCCAGGGCGACGAGGCAAAGGCCGAGGAAGAGTTTCATGGTTGGTGGGCCTTTTTTGCGGGGGGGAATTGGAGCTCGCGGAGCGATGACTATGCGAGGACTGCTGGCATTCGGGTTGGGTCGGGCGGTATTTATACGGGGCCTGGCGGAGGCGTTATATCGTTCTCGATTTTCTTTTCGTTTGGTATGGTATTCGATTATTGAGGCCTTGGAGCACGCGTGAGGGGAATCGACGATGAATTGGGGCTTGTTGCGGGGGCCGAAAGAGGTCGGGGAGTCGAAGACTGCGACCTGGGTCTTGGTTGCGCATTTTTATGCGGTTTCGTGGAGAGGGGTCCTTCGAGCCGGATTTTTGGGCCCTTAGTCCTTGAATTCCGCGTTTGGGGAGTTGGAGTTGGGGAGGAGGTCCTTCGAGCCGGATTTTTGGGGCCTTATTCCTGGAATTCCGCATTTGAGGAGTTGGAGTTGGGAAGAAGGTCCTTCGAGCCGGGTTTCGGGGTTTTTTGGGTACTAAACGAAGGTCCTTTGAGCCGGATTATACAATTTCGATGAAATGGTCCTTCGAGCCGGATTTTTGGGCCCTTATTGCTTGAATTTCTATTTTGAGTGATTAGAGTCGGGGAAAAGGTCCTTCGAGCCGGATTTCGGGGTTTTTCAGGTACCGAACGAGGTCCTTCGAGCCGGATCATGCAATTTTGATAGGATGGTCCTTCGAGCCGGATTATCCCTTCGAAATTGATGAGTTTTCGATGTTTTTGTTTCTAAAGTTTTTTACAAGAAAGAAGGTCCTTCGAGCCGGATTTTCAGAGTGTTGTTTCTCGAATTTCTTATTCCGGAGATTTTTCTACGAAAAAAGGTCCTTCGAGCCGGATTTCGGGTTTTTGTCATGAAAAAGGTCCTTCGAGCCGGATTATCATGCCATTGTTTATTGAGTTTCTTTTTTTGGAGATTTTAGTACAAAAGAAGGTCCTTCGAGCCGGATTTCGGGTCTTTCGAAGGTCCTCCGAGCCGGATAACTCGACTTTAAAATTGTTGTTTTTAAAAATGTGAATTTAAAGGATTTTCTATTTAAATGGTCCTTTGAGCCGGATTTTCTCCTCGAAATTGACGAGTTTTTATTTTCGTTGTTTCCTCAATTTCTCGTTTCGGAGATGTTCACACCGAAAAAGGTCCTTCGAGCCGGATCACACAATTTCAATGAAATGATCCTTCGAGCCGGATTTCCTTTTTGAAATCAGCGATTTTTCAATGCCATTGTTTCTAAAGTTTCTCATTCCAAAGATTAACATTCGAAATGAAGGTCCTTCGAGCCGGATTTCCCATCAGAATTCGAACTATTCCGATATCTTCATTTCCATCGTGTTAATTGCATAAAAAAAATTGAACGACTCATGTATTTCTTCGATAGCCTTCATTAATAACAAATTACAGTCAATTAAGCCAACGGTCGAGTAACAATTACCCCTTAGACTCAATTAGCATAGAAATTACATCACATCGAGGAAACGCCAGTTCGTCGCGTGCTAGAGAACCCAGTTATCGCACGATCGATCCGTAAACCGGAAGTGCCCTGTTACGAAAGCAAGCGTCGACAATGCCATTGACACCATCATTCCATTCCCGTCACGATCGCTGCTTTCCATACCTTCGCCACGCGCTGCCCCATAAAACCTCGCATCTGGGTCAATTTCACCCCAATTTCTCCGGACAAATATTCGACCCAGTTACCATTATTCCATTTCAACCGGAAGTTCCGGTTTCGAAATCGATAAAAATCGATGTCCGCGGGTTTCCCCCTCGATTCCCATAAGTTTTGCGCACCCCATGGTCCATGGGGTTCGTAGGGAAAATGAGACAAATCGGATAGACAGAATTCGTTTTATTAAAATCGTGAATAATTTACAAGCAATAAATAATCGGGTTCCCGGAGGCTTCACTTCCGGTATCCTCTGTAGGGGCCGTTGGGGGAGGTCTCCCAATGAGGGGGGTGTTCGACGGGGGGATGCCCGTAGTGCACGACCTCGTAAGCGACCTTGGGTTTCGTGAACTTGAAGATGAGCATCGCGCCGCTCAAAACGATCGAGAGGAGGCCCAAGGTCAGGGCTTTCCAAGTCTTTAGCGCGATCAGGGCGAGGGCCAAGGGCACCAGAGCCGTGGCCTTGAACTTCAGCCCCAGCAGGAACGGCATCATGACCTTCTTGACGAAGCCGCGACCTTGAAACCGGAGAAACGTTAGTTTTCTCGCGTTCCGCTGCGAATGCGTCGGGAAAAAATGGTGCTTGACCTTGAACGTTCGACGGTTCCGCGAGGGGGACGGCGATGCTCCGGGGTACCGAATCGAGCATCGATCCGGGCACGATGTTCGACCTCAGAATCTCCTCGGGAAGTCTGACCTCGATGCGATGAGTCCCCAAAAACGCGTCCAACTTTTCCAGCATCTTCGACCGCGGGAATCGCGGGTTCGACGGGGTTTGGGCGGGGTCACCTTCGGGGTCAATGGAGGTGCGGACCAAGGTCAAATCCGGGGTCACGAAGACCTTGTCCCGCTTCGCCGCGGCGCTGAAGTAAGACAGGACTTTGGGCTTCGCGCAGGAAAAGATGGCGTCGCTGCTCGAACACCTGGAACGTGAAATTTTGCGTGACCTTCAAATGAGATGTTCAAGGTCAAATTTTTTTTTGCGATTTTCGAGGTCACCGCATGCAGGGGTGTTGGGGATTCTTTTTTGGGGTGGAATCAAAGGTTTTAAGGGTCAAGGTCATTTCAAGTGCGGAGGTCAAAAAATTTTTTTTGCGATTTTCAAGGTCAGCGCATGCAGGGATGTTGGGGGTTCTTTTTTGGGTGGAATCGAAGGTTGCGAGGTTCAAGGTCATTTCGAGTGTGAAGGTCAAAAAATTTTGTTTCTAGAACTTTGTTGTAGAATGTGAATGCCATTAATCGGGAATTTTTTCGTGGTTTTTTGACATTGTCCCAATGTTCAAGGTCATTTGATAAGCGAAGGTCGAAGAAATTTTAATTTTTTTTGGCGGAATCTTTGGGATTTTGGGTTTAATTAATTGGGGATGGGAAATAATTGTTTTTCACGGGGTTTGGGCGTTGTTGGAATGTTCAAGGTCGAATTCGTAAGTTTGAAGGTCACTCACTTGTGATAAATATCTTGCAGCGCTTCCGCGATCGTTTTGACCTCTTCGGCATTGGTTTTGAGCGCCAAAAGGGCGAGAGAAACGAGCAGGAAAAATTTCATGGCGTTTTTTTGTCGGGTTGAATCGCGAGTCGCGAGGCTGAACAACGAATGTTTCTTTGAGCGACATTGACGCGGTTTTATAGTCGTTGCTGGCGGTTGATGTGCGAGGAATTTTGATTAGGGACGTGGAGTCGTTTGGGAGGAAAGAAGAAAGGCGTGAATTATCTGGGCTGGGAACTTCGTTTTCACTGAGCGCGATTTGCGCTCCATTTTTTTCGGGGGCGTTGTTGGGTTGGTTTTTAGTTTGGGAGGAAGGCTTTTTTGGGGTTGGGTGGAATTTTTGGGGAATTGAAGGATTTTTCGGGGCTTTTGAAGGGGTTTTTTTGGAAAGTTGGAGGGAAGGAGTATTTTTGTTTTGGATGGATTTTTTTTTGGAGAGAAAATTGAGGCGAATTTTTTATTTTGTGATGTTTTTTGGGAATTTGAAAATTTTTGAGTGTTTTTGAACGGAAAAATATAAAAATTGAAAAAGAGGGTTTTTTATTTTGAAAACTTTTTTTTCAATAATCAAAAACTCGATTTTTTGAAAAATAAATTCACTTGAATTTGAAATTTTGAATGTCTTTTGAGGGTTTTTTCTGAATTCTTTGAAAATCTAAAAATTTTCAAGGGTTTTTGAACAACATTTTTCAAAAATTGAAAAAATGAAATTTTTTTTTCAAAATTTGGATTTTCAATCAATTATTGAAAATTTGATTTTAAATTTTTTTCAAAAAAAATTGAAAAAAAAATTGAAAAAAAAAATTTTTTTTCCAAATTGAACTCAAATTTGATATTGTGAATACGTTTTTTCGCGGTTTTTTCGAATTGCAGAAAAAAAATTCGAAATTTTCGAAATTTTTTATTTTGAATTATTTACCGAAAATTTAATTTTTTTGAAAACAATAAACTTGGAAAATAATGTTGTTGATACCTCCTTATTTAGTACAGAATTCAATAGGATTTTCAGAATTTTTGACCGTTTCAAATCAAAGTTTTTCAAAAATCGAAAACAAAAAATTTCAAAATTTTCTTTTTGAAAAAAAATAACTAAAAAATTAATTTTTCAACATAAAAATTCACTTTCATCCAATATCAGCAATTCGTCTTTTTGCGTTTTTTCAAATTACACAAAAAAAATTTTTTTTCAAATCGAAAAAAACTAAAAGTTTTCGAAAATTTTTATTTTGAATTATTCACCAAAAATTTGAATTTTTTTCAGAAACCATTAATATTGACATTAATGTTGTTTCGCGGCTTTTTTTAATCTAAAAAAAAAAAATTTTTTTTCAATTGAAAAAAAATTTTTAATTTTCAAAAATTTTTATTCTGAAATATTTATCAAAAATCGAATTTTTTTTCAAATGTCTTTAATTTTCTTTGTGTGGTACAGAATTTAATGAAATTTTAGTGATTTTTCAACGTCTCAAAAAAAAATTTTCCAAAAATCGGAAAAAAAAAATTTTCTACATTTTGTTTTGGATAGTAATTCATCAAAAACTTAATTTTTCAGTGAAAAATTTGACTCTAATTCAACATTATCAATACGTCTTTTTAAATGTTCAAAAATTTTCGAAAATTTGTGAAAATTTTGTATTTTTTTCAAATTAAAATGAAAACAAAACATTTCTTCCCGAATTTCGTGAATTCTTAAAACATTCATGGAACGATAATGAATTTATTTTAATCGTCTTGATCTCGATCTTCGTAATAATGTTAACCTAAAAAAAAGTAATAAACCGTTACTCAAAGAGTATTAAAAATCAACAATTCTAACGAACTAATTAGCGAACGCCTCAATAAATTATCGAACTAATTAACCAATTAAATTTACACAAAAAAAACTTGAAATGTCAAAAAAATTTCGAAAAATTGGTTTCAAGGTCAAACTCTTCCGAAAAATCGATAATTAATGAAAAAAGGAAGGATAAATAATGAGGATCGAAATAAAAAACAATATTCTATTTATTTTACATAAATTTACACTATATGGCATTCGAGTGCTTACAATAAATATTTTCAATGATGAATAATGACATTAAAATTATTTATCAGTCACCGCATCCAAAATCATCACGTTTTTAAATTTCCCGCGAAAATGGAGAAGAAAAACATCGAGGGTCGATCAAAAATCAAGGATTTTTTTTATTCGGTACTGATTGGGCAAGGATATTTTCTTGAGCAGTCCCCGCCGTCCTGGCCCAATCTCGCTGCCTCGAAATAAAGAATAAATCTTTGGCTCGATGCGGATGGCGGGTTTCCGGGGTTCGGGTCGCCGTAATCCCTGAAACAACCCTGAAATTAATTTTTTTCGAAAAAAAAAAGATTTTTGAATTTTTTGTTTTTCCCGTAAAAAATTTTCATTTTCCAACCGATTTGCATGGTTGAACATTCAAATTGTTCGCGGGACGATTTGCAATAACTTCACCGTGGCGCTTTTCAAAAATATTAATAAACAAAAAAGATACACTCATTTGTTTAGGAAAATGTCGAAATTTGTGAGGTTTTTCCCGTGAAACATTTTTGTTTCCTCCCCGATTTCCGTGTTTGAACCTCCCCCTTCTTCCCGACACCATTTGC
>JABFQM010002249.1:0-15887 GCA_022816865.1 Zelostemma sp. ZL-2020 | reverse complement strand
GTCCGCTTTTTCTCGTCTTGCGGTTATTTCGTTCGTATTCTGCATAACCACATTTTATTGGTAGAATAGACTCTCTAGCTCTCATAGTTCAGAAGTTATAACGATTTGGAGCTCAGGGAACATGATTCAGTGAGATTTCAACCTCACACTTAAAGTTGCATATCTCGTGAACTATACGTCCGATTTTTCTCGCCTTGCGTTCATTTTGTTCATATTTCGGATAACTAAATTTTCCCGGTAGAATGGACTCGCTAGCTCTTATAGTTTATGAGATATTACGATTTGAAGTCAGGGAAGCATGGTTATGTGATATTTTAAACTTACACTTGAAGTCGCATATCTCGTATAATAGACATCCGATTTTTCTCGTCTAGCACTCATTTTGTTCGTATTACGAATACCTACATTTTCTCGTTAGAATGGACTCTCTAGCTCGCATAGTTTGGAAGTTATACCGGTTTGAAGCTCACGAAACATGGTTTAGTAAGATTTCAACCCCACACTTAAAGCTGCCTATCACGTGAACTATACGTCCGATTTTTTACGTCTCGCGCTAATTTTTATTGTATTCCGAATACCTTTATTTTCCCTGTAGAATGGACTCGCTAGCTCTCATAGTTCAGAAGTTATGACGATTTAAAGTTCGGGAAACATGGTTTCGTGAGATTTCAACCTCACACTAAAAGTTGCATATCTCGTGAACTATACGTCCGATTTTTCCCGTCTTGCGCTCATTTTGTTCGCGTTTCGAATACCTACCTTCTTCCGGTAGAATAGACTTTCTAGCTCGCATCGATCAGAAGTTATAACGATTTGAAGCTTAGGGAACATGATTTAGTGAGATTTCATCCTCACACATAAAATTGCATATCTTGTGAACTATACGTCCGATCTTTCTCTTCTTGCGCTCATTTCGTTGGAATTTCGAATACCTACATTTCCCCGGTAGAATGGACTCCCTAGCTCTCATAGTTTAGGCGTTATAACTATTTGGAGCTCAGTTAACATGGTTTAGTGAGCTGTTAACTTCACACTTAAAGTTGCATATCTCGTGAACTATACGTGCGATTTTTCCCGCCTTGCGCTCATTTTGTTCGTGTTTCGAAAACCTACATTTTCTCTGTAGAATGAACCCTCTAGCTCGCATAGTTTGGAAGTTATAACGATTCGAAGCTCGAAAACATGGTTTAGTGAGATTTCAACCTTACGCTCAAAGTTGCATATCTCGTGAACTATACGTTCGATTTTTCTTGTCTTGCGTTCATTTTGTTTGTATTTCGAATACCTAAAATTCCCCGGTAGAATGGACTCGCTAGCTCTCATAGTTTAGAAGATATTACGATTTGAAGTCAAGGAAACGCGGTTACGTGATATTCCAAACTTACACTTGAAGTCGCATATCTTGTATAATAGACATCCGATTTTTCTCGTCTAGCGCTCGTTTTGTTGGTATTACGAATACCTCCATTTTCCCGGTGGAATAGACTCTCTAGCTTGCATAGTTCAGAAGTTATAACGATTTGAAGCTCGCAAACATGGTTGAGTGAGATATTCACCTCACAATTGAAGTTGCAGATCTCGTGAACTATACGTCCGATTTTACTCGTCTGGCGCATATTTTGTTCGCATTCCGAATACCTACAATTTCCTGGTGGAATCGACTCTCTAGCTCTCATAGTTTGGAAGTTATAACGATTTGAAGCTCAGGAAACATAATTTCGTGTTTTTTTCAACTTACACTTGAAGTCGCATATCTCGTAGAATATAGGGTAAATCCGGGTGAGATGGAACACCGGGAGAGATGGAACACTACCACCACCTCCTACGCTATTTGATCAATTATCGTGGCAATCGGTGTGAAAGTGTCTTATTATGTCTGAACGAAAGAAGAAGTGCCAGCGTGTCATTTGCTTTATATTCAGAAGAGTTATTTGCGGCTGTAAGAAGCAAGTTGCGTCACAGAGGCCGGAAATTTTTGTGCTTCTGATTCTGGACCCATTCACGTTCAGGTCGTTGAATTTTTGTGTGATCAGGCAATTGATTATCATTATTTGAATGTAGAAACGGTATGTACAACAATCTCTTTACCTAGAATGTGTGTATGGTAATACTTCCAATTGTTCCATCTCGCCCTGACGATCGGTATAGATGGAACACTTGAGTCCGGTAGAGATCGAACAGTCGCGCGCGTAAATATCACTCACTATTTTTACCATTAATAAAAAGTACTTTGAAAATCTTCAAAAAAAAGTAAATAGCTTTCGGAATTCAGTTCATTACGTAATGGAATTAGGGTGAATCCGGGTGAGATGGAACACCGGGAGAGATGGAACAGTACCGCTGATTCTTACGCTACTTCATCGAGTGTCGCGGCGATCAGTGTAAAGATATATTTTCATGCGTAAACAAAAGAAAAAGTGCAGGCATGTCATTTGCATCATTATCGGTGAAGTTATTTGCGGCTGTTGAAAGCAAACTGCGTTTCAGAGGCCGAAAAATGGTTGTGCTTCTGATTTCTTTAATATGTTATCGTTTTCGTTAATTATTTGATTTTTTAAACGAAGAAAATATAACATTCAAACTATCTATGTTGTGTTGTAGCATTTAATACATAATTAACAATGGTTTCCGCACACGAACTGCGTGTTCTATCTCACCCGGACAGTTCTATTTTTTCCGAAATTGACTTTTTTCCTCCGAAAGTGTATGAAACGACAAAAAAAGAAACTAATCTGAAATGCTTTCCGTGTCTTTAAACTAGGGCATCCAAACAAGAGATCCATATATTTACTTAAAATTTTTATGCAATTTTGCAGCTACGGTGGCCATTTCAAAAATGGTGTTCCATCTCACCCGGATTTACCCTACATCCGATTTTCCTCGTCCCGCGCTCATTTTTTTCGTATTTTGAATACCTTCATTTTCCTGTAGAATAGACTCGCTAGCTCTCATAGTTTAGAAGTTATAACGATATAAAGTTCGGGAAACATGGTTTCGTGAGTTTTCAACCCCACACTCGAAGTTGCATACATCGTGAACTATACGTCCGATTTTTCCCGTCTTGCCCTCATTTTGTTCGTGTTTCAAATACCTACATTTTCCCTGTAGAATAGACTCTCTACCTCGTATAGTTTAGAAGTTATAACGATTTGGAGCTCGGAAACATGGTTGAGTGAGATTTCAACCTCACACATAAAATTGCATTTCTTGTGAACTATACGTCCGATTTCTCTCGTCTTGCGCTCATTTGGTTGATATATCGAATACCTACATGTTCTTGGTGGAATAGACTCTCTAGCTCTCAGAGTTTGGAATTTATAACGATTTGAAGCTCACGAAACATGGTTGAGTGAGATTCCAACCTCACACTTAAAGTTGCATATCTCGTGAACTATACGTCCCATTTTTCTCGTCTTGCGCTTTTTTTGTTCGTATTTCGGATACCTACATTTTCCGGGTGGACTCGACTTTCTAGCTCTCATTAATTAGAAGTTATTACGATTTGAAGCTCAGAAAACATGGTTTCGTGTTTCTTTCAACTTACACTTGAAGTCGCATATCTCGTAGAATATACATCCGCTTTTTCTCGTCTCGCACTTATTTTTTCCGTATTACGAATACCTTCATTTTCCTTGTAGAATGGACTTGCTAGCTCTTATAGTTTTGAAGTTATAACGATTTAAAGTTCGGAATACATGTTTCCGTGAGATTTCAACCTCACACATGAAATTGCATATCTTGTGAACTATACGCCCGATTTCTCTTGTCTTGCGCTTATTTTGTTGGTATTTCGGATGCCTACATTTTCCAGGTAGAACGGACTCGCTAGGTCTCTTAGTTGATGAGTTATAACGATTTGAAGATCAGGAAACATGATTTAGTGAGATTTCAACCTCACACATAAAATTGCATATCTGGTGGACTATACGTCCGATTTTTCTCGTCTTCCGCTTATTTTGTTCGTATTTCGAATACCTACATTTTCCGGGTGGAATCGACTCTTTAGCTCTAATTGGTTAGAAGTTATAACGATTTGAAGCTCAGGAAACATGGTTTAGTGAGCTTTCAACCTCAAACTTAAAGTTGCATATCTCGTGAACTATACGACCTATTATTCTCGTCTTGCGCTGATTGTGTTCAGATTTCGAATACCTACATTTTCCCGGTAAAATAGACCCTCTAGCACTCATAGTTTAGAAGTTAGAACGATTTAAAGCTAAGTAAACATGGTTTAGTAAGCTTTCAACCTCAAACTTAAAGTCGCATATCTCGTGAACTATACGTCCGATTTTTCTCGTCTTGCGCTGATTTTGTTCGCATTACGAATACCTACATTTTCCCGGTAGAATGGACTCGCTAGGTCTCTTAGTTTAGGAGTTATGAAGATTCGAAGCTCGGAAACATGGTTAAGTGAGATTGCAACCTCACACTTAAAGTTGCATATCCCGTGAACTATACGTCCGATTTTTCTCGACTTGCGCTCATCTTGTTGGTATTTCTTATACCAACATTTTCACGGTAGAATAGACTCTCTAGCTCTCATAGTTTGGAAATTATAACGATTTGAAGCTAAGTAAACCTGGTTTGGTGGGCTTTCAACGTCAAGCTTGAAGTTGCGGATCTCGTGAACTATTCGTCCGATTTTTCTCGTCTTAAGCTGATTTTGTTTGCATTCCGAATAGCTACATTTTCCCGGTAGAATGGACTCGCTAGGTCTCTTAGTTCAAAAGTTATAACGATTTAAAGCTCCGGAAACATGGTTTGATGAGATTTCAACCTCACACATAAAATTGCATTTCTTGTTAACTATACGTCCGATTCCTCTTGTCTTGCGCTAGTTTGGTTGATATTTCGAATACCTACATGTTCCCGGTGGAATAGACTCTCTAGCTCTCATAGTTTTCAAGTTATAACGATTTGAAGCTAAGTAAACATGGATTAGTGTGATTACAACCTCAAACTTGAAGTTGCATATCTCATAAACTATACGTCCGATTTTTCGCGTCTTGCGTTCATTTTGTTCGTATTTCGAATACCTACATCTTCCCGGTAGAATGGACTCGCTAGCTCTTATAGTTTAGAAGATATTACGATTTGGAGTCAGGAAAACATGGTTCCGTGATATTTTGAACTTACTCTTGAAGTCGCATATCTCGTATAATATACATCCGATTTTTCTCGTCTTGCGCTCATTTCGTTCGTTTTAGGAATACCTACATTTTTCCGGTTGAATAGACTCTCTAGCTCGCATAGTTTGGAAGTTATAAAGATTTAAAGCTCACGAAACATGGTTTCGTGAGATTTCAACCTCACACATAAAATTGCATATCTTATGAACTATAAGTCCGATTTCTCTCGTCTGGCGCTCATTTTGTTGATATTTCGAATACCAACATTTTCCCGGTAGAATAGATTCTCTAGCTCTTATAGTTTAGAAGTTATAACGATTTTAAGCTGAGTGGACATGGTTAGTGAGCTTCCAACCTCAAACTCAAAGTTGCATATCTCGTGAACTATACGTTCGATTTTTCTCTTCTTGCGCTGATTTTGTTCGCATTTCGAATACCTACATTTTTCCGGTAGAATAGACTCTCTAACTCTCATGGTTTAGACGTTCTAACGATTTAAAGCTAAGTAAACATGGTTTAGTGAGCTTTCAACCTCAAACTCAAAGTTGCATATCTTGTGAACTATTCGTCTGATTTTTCTCGTCTTGCGCTGATTTTGTTAGTTTGGAAGTTATAACGATTCAAAGCTCAGGAAACATGGTTTCGTGTTTTTTTCAACTTACACTTGAATTCGCATATCTCGTAAAATATACATCCGATTCATCTCGTTATGCGCCAATTTTTTTCCTATTTTGAATACCTTCATTTTCCCTGTAGAACGGACTCGCTAGCTCTCATAGTTTAGAAGTTATAACGATTTAAAGTTCGGGAAACATGGTTCCGTGAGATTTCAACCTCACACTTAAAGTTGCATACATCGTGAACTATACGTCCGATTCTTCCCGTGTCGTGCTTATTTTGTTCGTGTTTCGAATACCTACATTTCCCCGGTAGAATAGACTCTCTACCTCGCATAGTTTAGAAGTAATAACGATTTGAAGCTCAGGGAACATGGTTTAGTGAGATTTCAACCTCACACATAAAATTGCATATCTTGTGAACTATACGTCCGATTTCGCTCGTCTCACGCTCATTCATTTGGTATTTCGAATACCTACATCTTCCCGGTAGAATAGACTTTCTAGCTCTCATAGTTTGGAAGTTATAACGATTTGAAGCTGAGTAAACATGGTTCAGAGTGATTACAACCTCACACTTAAAGTTGCATATCTCGTGAACTATACGTCCGATTTTTCGCGTCTTGCGTTTATTTGTTCGTATTTCGAATACCTACATTTTCCCAGTAGAATGGACTCGCTTGCTCTCATATTCTAGAAGTTATAACGATTTGAAGCTCAGGGAAAATGGTTCAGTGAGATTTCAACCTCACACATAAAATTAAATATCTTGTGAACTATGAGTCCGATTTCTCTCGTCTTGCGTTCATTTTGTTGGTATTTCGAATACTTACATTTTCCGGTGGAATAGACTCGCCACGTCACTCAGTTAAGAAGTTATAACGATTTGAAGATTAGGAAACATGGTTTAGTGAGATTTCAACCTCACACTCAAAGTTGCATATCTCGTGAAGTATACGTCCGATTTTTCTCGTCTTGCGCTGTGTTTCCGTTCGGGCTAGTGGACTGTAGTTTTCTGGGAGATGCCGAGTCGGGAGCTTGGAGGAAAAGTGACGCACTTTTATCGGGTATGAAAAAGACCTTTTATTTAAACAAATACTTGTTGAAAGCGCCTTCGGCCCTGCCGAACGTACAAGCGCGTTAGCCGTGGAATGCCGGAAAAGCAACCGCGGTATCCGATTTGAACAATATCGGAAAAAGACTCGCGAAAACCAGAGCGACAAAACGTCTGTTTGCGAGGAGTGCCCTATGCGAACTGGCAATGCCGTGCGGCGATTGCCTGAAAAAGGGGGAAAAGAGGGGGTGGGACCCGGAAGCCAATCGGGGACCTCTACGTCACAAAGCGCGGAAAACGCGTTCGGACGTGAAATTTGGTTCGGCATAGAGTTCCCAGATGGCGTTCCGAGTTCCAAATACATCGAGAAAAAAAAAAAGGGAAACTAAAATCTCAAAACTCAAACACGCTGATTTTGTTTGCATTTCGAATACCTACATTTCCCTGGTAGAATGGACTCGCTAGGTCTCTTAGTTCAGAAGTTATAACGATTTGAAGATCAGGAAACATGGTTTAGTGAGATTTCAACCTCACACTTGAAGTTGCATATCTCGTGAACTATACGTCCGATTTTTCTCGTCTTGCGTTCCTTTTGTTCGTATTTCGAATGCCTACATTTTCCCGGTAAAATGGACTCGCTAGCTCTTAGAGTTTAGCAAATATCACGATTTAAAATCAGGGAAACATGGTTACCTGATATTTTGAACTTACACTTGAAGTCGCATATCTCGTATAATAGACATCCGATTTTTCTCGTCTTTCGCTCATTTTGTTCGTATTACGAATACCTACATTTTCCCGATAGAATGGACTCTCTAGCTCGCATAATTTGGAAGTTATAACGATTTGAAGCTCACGAAACATGGTTTAGTGAGATTTCAACCTCACACTTAAAGTTGCATATCTCGTGAACTATGTCCAATTTTTCTCGTCTTGCGCTTATTCTGTTCGTATTTCGAATACCTACATTTTCCCGGTGGAATCGACTTTCTAGCTCTCACAGTTGAGAAGTTATAACAATTTGAAGCTCAGGAAACATGGTTTCGTGTTTTTTTCAACTTACACGGGAAGTCGCATATCTCGTAGAATATACATCCGATTTTTGTCGTCTCACGCTTATTTTTCTCGTATTTCGAATACCTTTATTTTCCCTGTAGAATGGACTCGCTAGCTCTCACAGTTCAGAAGTTATAACTATTTAAAGTTCGGGAAACATGGTTTTGTGAGATTTCAACCTCACACTCAAAGTTGCATATCTCGCAAACTATTAGTCCGATTTTGCCCGTCTTGCGCCATTTTGTTCGTGTTCCGAATACCTACATTTTCCCGGTAGAATAGACTCTCTAGCTAGCATAGTTTAGAAGTTATAACGATTTTAAGCTCGGAAACATGGTTAAGTGAGATTTCAACCTCACACTTAAAGTTGCATATCTCGTGAACTATACGTCCGATTTTTCTCGTCTCGCGCTCATTTTGTTCGTATTCCGAATACCTACATTTTCCCGGTAGAATAAACTCGCTAGCTCTTATAGGTCAGAAGATATTACGATTTGAAGTCAGGGAAACATGGTTACGTGATATTTTAAACTTACACTGGAAGTCGCATATCTCGTATAGTCGACATCCGATTTTTCTCGTCTTGCGCTTATTTTGTTCGTATTACGAATACCTACATTCTCCCGGTAGAATGGACTCTCTAGCTCGCATAGTTTGGGAGTTATAACGATTTAAAGCTCACGAAACATGGTTGAGTGAGATTTCAACCTCACACTTAAAGTTGCATATCTCGTGAACTATACTTCCGATTTGTCTTGTCTTGCGCTTATTCTGTTCGTATTTCGAATAACTACATTTTCCTGGTGGAATCGACCCTCTAGCTCTTATAGTTTAGAAGTTGTAACGATTTGAAGATCAGGAAACATGGTTTTGTGTTTTATTCAACTTACACTTGAAGTCGCATATCTCGTAGAATATACATCCGATTTTTGTCGTCTCGCCCTAATTTTTTTCGAATTTCGAATACCTTCATTTTCCCTCTAGAATAGACTCGCAAGCTCTCACAGTTTGGAAGTTATAACGATTTAAAGTTCGGGAAACATGGTTCAGTGAGATTTCAACCTCACACTTAAAGTTGCATATCTCGTGAACCATGCGTCCGATATTTCTCGTCTTGCGCTCATTTTGTTGGTATTTCGAATACCTACATTTCTTCGGTAGAATAGACTCTCTAGCTCTTATAGTTCAGAAGTTATAACGATTTTAAGCTGAGTAAACATGGTTTAGTGAGCTTTCAACCTCAAACTTAAAGTTGCATATCTCGTGAACTATACGTCCGATTTTTCCCGTCTTGCGCTCACTTTGTTCGTGTTTCGAATACCTACATTTTCCCCGTAGAATAGACTCTCTAGCTCGCATAGTTTAGAAGTTATAACGATTTTAAGCTCGGGAACATGGTTGAGTGAGATTTCAACCTCACACTTCAAGTTGCATATCTCGTGAACTATACGTCCGATTTTTCTCGTCTTGCGCTTATTTTGTTCGTATTTCGAATACCCACATTTTCCCGGTAAAATGGACTCTCTAGCTCTGATAGTTCAGAAGTTATAACGATTTGTACCTCAGGGAACATGGTTTATAGAGATTTCAACTTCACACATAAAATTGCATATCTTGTGAACTAAATGTCCGATTTTTCTCGTCTTGCGCTCATTTTGTTGGTATTTCGAATACCTACATTTTCCCGGTAGAACAGATACTCTGCCTCTCATAGTTTAGAAGTTATAACGATTTAAAGCTCAGGAAACATGGTTTCGTGTTTCTTTCAACTTACACTCGAAGTCGCATATCTCGTAGAATATACATATGATTTTTGTCGTCTCGCGCTAATTTTTCTCGTATTTCGAATACCTTTATTTTTCTAGTAGAATAGACTCGCTAGCTCTTACAGTTCAGAAGTTATAACTATTTAAAGTTCGGGAAACATGGTTTCGTGAGATTTCGACCTCACACTTGAAGTTGCATATCTCGTGAACTATGAGTCCGATTTTGCCCGTCTTGCGCTCATTTTGTTCGTGTTCCGAAAACCTACATTTTCCCGGTAGAATAGACTCTCTAGCTCCGTAGTTTAGAACTCATTACGATTTGAAGCTCGGAAACATGGTTAAGTGAGATTTCAACCTCACACTCAAAGTTGCATATCTCGTGAACTATACGTCCGATTTTTCTTGTCTTGCGTTCATTTTGTTCGTCTTTCGAATACCTACATTTTCCCGGTAGAATGGACTCGCTAGCTCTCATAGTTTAGAAGATATCACGATTCGAAACTAGGGAAACATGCTGACGTGATATTTAAAACTTACACTTGAAGTCGCATATCTTGTATAATAGACATCCGATTTTTCTCGTCTTGCGCTTATTTTGTTCGTATTCCGAATACCTACATTTTCCCGGTAAAATGGACTCTCTAGCTCTCATAGTTTGAAAGTTATCACGATTTGTACCTCAGTGAACATGGTTTATAGAGATTTTAACCTCACACATAAAATTGCATATCTCGTGAACTAAACGTCCGATTTTCCTCGTCTTGCGCTCATTTTGTTGGTATTTCGGATACCTACATTTTCCCGGTAGAATAGACTCTCTAGCTCTCATAGTTAAGAAGTTATAACGATTTAAAGCTTAGTAAACATGGTTTAGTGAGCTTCCAACCTCAAACTTAAAGTTGCATATCTCGTGAACTATACGTCCGATTTTTCTTGTCTTGCGCTGATTTTGTTCGCATTTCGAATACCTACATTTCCCCGGTAGAATATACTCGCGAGGTATCTTAGTTTAGAAGTTATAACGATTTGAAGATCAGGAAACATGGTTTAGTGAGATTTCAACCACACACTCAAAGTTGCATATCTCGTGAACTATACGTCCGATTTTTCTTGTCTTGCGCTGATTTTGTTCGCATTTCGAATACCTACATTTCTCCGGTAGAATGGACTCGCTAGGTATCTTAGTTAAGAAGTTATAACGATTTGAAGATCAGGAAACATGGTTTAGTGAGATTTCAACCTCACACTCAAAGTTGCATATCTCGTGATTTATAAATCCGATTTTTCTTGTCTTGCGCTAATTCTGTTCGTATTTTGAATACCTACATTTTCCCGGTGGAGGCGACTCTCTAGCTCACAGAGTTTAGGAGTTATAACGATTCGAAGCTCAGGAAACATGGTTTCGTGTTTTTTTCAACTTACACTTGAAGTCGCATATCTCGTAGAATATACATCGGATTTTTGTCGTCTCACGGTAATTTTTCTCGTATTTCGAATACCTTTATTTTCTTTGTCGAATGGACTCGCTAGCCCTCATAGTTTAGAAGTGATAACGATTTTAAGCTCGGAAACATGGTTAAGTGAGATTTCAACCTCACAGTTGAAGTTGCATATCTCGTGAACTATACGTCCGATTTTTCTCGTCTTGCGCTCATTTTGTTCGTAATTCGAACACCTACATTTTCCAGGTAAAATGGACTCTCTAGCTCTCATAGTTCGAAAGTTTCAACGATTTGTACCTCAGGGAACATGGTTTATAAAGATTCCAACCTCACACATAAAATTGCATATCTTGTGAACTAAACGTCCGATTCTTCTCGTCCTGCGCTCATTTTGTTGGTATTTCGAATACCTACATTTTCTCGGTGGAATAGATTCTTTAGCTCTCATAGTTGGGAAGTTATAACGATTTGAAGCTCAGTAAACATGGTTTAGTGAGCTTTCAACCTCAAACTTAAAGTTGCACATCTTGTGAACTATACGTTCAATTTTTCTTGTCTTGCGCTCATTTTGTTCGTATTACGAAAACCTACATTTTCCCGGTAGAATGGACTCGCTAGGTCTCTTAGTTTAGAAGTCAAAACTATTTGAAGCTCACGAAACATGGTTTAGTGAGATTTCAACCTCACACTTGAAGTTGCATAACTCGTGAACTATGTCCGATTTTTCTCGTCTTGCGCTTATTCTGTTCGTATTCCGAATACCGACGTTTTTCCGGTGGAATAGACTCTCTAGCTCGCATAGTTTAGAAGTTATGACGACTTGAAGCTCGGAAACATGGTTGAGTGAGATTTCAACCTCACACTTAAAGTTGCATATCTCGTGAACTATACGACCGATTTTTCTTGTCTTGCGCTCATTTTGTTCGTATTTCGAATACCTTCATTTTCCCGGTAGAATAGACTCTGTAGCTCTCATAGTTCAGAAGTTATAACGATTTGAAGCTCAGGGAACATGGTTTATAGAGATTTCAACCTCACACATAAGATTGCATATGTTGTGAACTCTACGTCCGATTTTTCTCGTCTTGCGCTCATTTAGTTGGTATTTCGAATACCTACAGTTTCCGGGTAGAATAGAATCGATAGGTCTCTTAGTTTAGAAGTGATGACGATTTGAAGCTCAGGAAACATGGTTTCGTGTTTTTTTCAACTTACACTCGAAGTCGCATATCTCGTAGAATATACATCCGATTTTTGTCGTCTCAAGCTAATTTTTCTCGTATTTCGAATACGTCTATTTTCCCTGTAGAATGGACTCGCTAGCTTTCACAGTTCAGAAGTTATAACTATTTGAAGATCGGAAAACATGGTTTCGTAATATTTTAACCTCACACTTAAAGTTGCATATCTCGTGAACTATACGTTCGATTTTTCTTGTCTTGCGCTCATTTTGTTCGTATTTCGATTACCTACATTTTTCCGGTAGAATGGACTCTCTAGCTCTCATAGTTTAAAAGTTATAACGATTTAAAGCTCAGGGAACATGGTTTATAGAGATTTCAACTTTACACATAAGATTGCATATCTTGTGAACTATACGTCCAATTTTTGTCGCCTTGCGCTCATTTAGTGGGTATTTCGAATACCTATATTTTCTCGGTAAAATGGACACGCCAGGTCTGTTAGTTTAGAAGTTATAACGATTTAAAGATGAGGAAACATGGTTTACTGAGATTTCAACCTCACACTTGAAGTTGAATATCTCGTGAACTATACGTCCTATTCTTCTCGTCTTGCGTTCATTTTGTTCGTATTTCGAACACCTACATTTTCTCGGTAGAATGGACTCGCTAGCTCTTCTAGTTTAGAAGTTATCACGATTTGAAGTCAGGGAAACATGGTAACGTGATATTTCAAACTTACACTTGAAGTCGCATATCTCGTATAATAGACATCCGATTTTTCTCGTCTAACGCTCCTTTTTTTCGTATAACGGATACCTACATTTTCCCGGTAGAATGGATTCTCTAGCTCGCATAGTTTGAAAGTTATAACGATATGAAGCTCACGAAACTTAGTTTAGTGGGATTCCGACCTTAAACTTAATGTTGCATATCTCGTGAACTATACGTCCAATTTTTTTTGTCTTGCGCTTATTCTGTTCATATTTCGAATACCTACATTTTCCCGGTGGAATCGACTCTCTAGCTCTCATAGTTTAAAAGTTATAACGATTTGAAGCTCTGGAAACATGGTTTCGTGTTTTTTTCAACTTACGGATGAAGTCGCATATCTCGTAGAATATACATCCGATTTTTTTCGTCTTGCGCTAATTTTTTTCGTATTTCAAAGACCTTCATTTTCCCTGTAGAATGGACTCGGTCGCTCTCATAGTTCAGAAGTTATAACGATTTTAAGTTAGGGAAACATGGTTTCGTGAGATTTCAACCTCACACTTGAAGTTGCATATCTTGTGAACTATACGTCCGATTTCGCTCGTCTCGCGCTCATTCAGTTGGTATTTCGAATACCTACATTTTTCCGGTAGAATGGACTCGTTAGCTTTTGTAGTTCAGAAGATATCACGATTTGAAGTCAGGGAAACGTGGTTACGTGATATTTTAAACTTACACTTGAAGTCGCATATCTCGTATAATAGACATCCGATTTTTCTCGTCTTGCGCTGATTTTGTTCGTATTCCGAATACCTACATTTTCCTGGTCGAATCGACTCTCAAGCTCTCATAGTTTAGAAGTTCTAACGATCTGAAGCTAAGGAAACATGGTTCCGTGTTTTTGTCAACTTACACTTAAAGTCGCATATCTCGTAGAATATACATCCGATTTTTGTTGTCTCGCGCTAATTTTTTTCGTATTTCGAATACCCCTATTTTCCCTGTAGAATGGACTCGCTAGCTCCCACAGTTCAGAAGTTATAAAGATTTAAAGTTCAGGAAACATGGTTTCGTGAGATTTCAACCTCACACTTAAAGTTGCATATCTCGTGAACTATAAGTCCGATTTTTGCCGTCTTGCGCTCATTTTGTTTGGGTTCCGAATACCTACATTTTCCCGGTAGAATGGACTCTCTAGCTCGCATAGCTCAGAAGTTATAACGATTTGGAGCTCGGAAACATGGTTGAGTGAGATTTCAACCTCACACTTATAGTTGCATATCTCGTGAATTATACGTCCGATTTTTCTCGTCTTGCGCTCATTTTGTTCGTATTTCGAATACCTACATTTTCGGTAAAATAGACTCTCTAGCTCTCATAGTTTAGGAGTTATAACGATTTGAAGCTCAGGAAACATGGTTTATAGAGATTTCAACCTCACCCAGAAAATTGCATATCTTGTGAACTAAACGTCCGATTTTT
This sequence comes from Zelostemma sp. ZL-2020, assembly GCA_022816865.1. Lineage (NCBI taxonomy): Eukaryota > Metazoa > Arthropoda > Insecta > Hymenoptera > Platygastridae > Zelostemma > Zelostemma sp. ZL-2020. The sequence goes on along the minus strand of JABFQM010002249.1, from coordinate 1,446 downwards.
CTCGACTTGCGCTCACTTTGTTGGTATTTCGGATACCTACATTTTCCTGGAAGAATAGACTCTCTAGCTCTCATAGTTCAGAAGTTATAACGATTTGAAGCTCAGTAAACATGGTTCAGTGAGCTTTCAACCTCAAACTTAAAGTTGCATATCTCGTGAACTATACGTCCGATTTATCTCGTCTTGCGCAGATTTTGTTCGCATTTCGAAGACCTACATTTTCCCGGTAGAATGGACTTGCTAGGTCTCTTAGTTTAGGAGTCAGGATTTGAAGATCAGAAAACATGGTTTAGTGAGATTTCAACCTTACACTTAAAGTTGCATATCTCGTAAACTATACGTCCGATTTTTCTCGTCTTGCGTTCATTTTGTTCGTATTCCGTATACCTACATGTTCCCGGTAGAATGTTCTCTCCAGCTCTTTGAGTTTAGAAGATATGACGATTTAAAGTCAGGGAACCATGGTTTCGTGTTTCTTCCAACTCACACTTGAAGTCGCATATCTCGTAGAATATACATTCGATTTTTCTCGTCTCGCGCTCATTTTCTTCGCATTTCGAATACCTTCATTTTTCCGGTAGAATGAACTTGCTAGCTCTCATAGTTTAGAAGTTATAACGATTTAAAGTTCGGAAAACATTGTTTCGTGAGATTTCAACCTCACACTTGAAGTTGCATATCTCGTGAAATATACGTCCGATTTTTCCCGTCTTGCGCTCATTTTGTTCGTGTTCCGAATACCTACATTTTTCCGGTAGAATAGACTCTATAGCTCGCATAGTTTAGAAGTTATAACGATTTGAAACTCGTAAACATGGTTGCGTGAGATTTCAACCTCACACTTAAAGTTGCATATCTCGTGGACTATACGTCCGATTTTTCTCGTCCTGCGCTCATTTCGTTCGTATTTCGAATACCTACATTTTCCCGGTAGAATCGACACTCTAGCTCTCATAGTCTAGAAGTTATAACAATTTGAAGCTCAGGAAACTAGGTTTCGTGTTTTTTTCAACTTACATTTAAAGTCGCATATCTCGTAGAATATACATCCGATTTTTCCGTCTCGCGCCCTTTTTTTATGTATTTCGAATACCTTTATTTTCCTTGCAGAATGGACTCGCTAGCTCTTATAATTTAGAAGTTTTAACGATTCGAAGCTCGGAAACATGGTTGCGTTAGATTTCAACGTCACACTTAAAGTTGCATATCTCGTGAACTGTACGTCCGATTCTTCTCGTCGTGCCCTCATTTTGTTCGTATTCCAAATACCTACATTTTCCTGGTACAATGGACTTTCTAGCTCTCATAGTTTAGAAGTTATAACGTTTTGAAGCTCAGGGAACATGGTTTAGTGATATTTCAACCTCACACATAAAATTGCATATCTTGTGAACTATACGTCCGATTTTTTTTCGTCGTGCGCTCATTTGGTTGGTATTTCGAATC
>JABFQM010002248.1:0-15894 GCA_022816865.1 Zelostemma sp. ZL-2020 | reverse complement strand
GTGGGGAGGTGGGGTGTGGGCGGGGGAGGAGGGAGGGGGGGGGGGGGGGGGGAGGGGGGAGGGGGGGAGAGCGGGAGGGGGGGAGGGGAGGCGGGTGGGTGGGGGGGGGAGAGGTGGGGGTGGGGGGGGGAGGGGGGGGGGGGGGGGCGGGGGGGTTGGGGGGGGTGAGGGTGGGGGGGGGGGGGGGGGGGGGGGGGGGTGTGGGGGGGTGGGGGGGGGGGGGTGGGGGGGGGGGGGGGGAGTGGGGGGGGGGGGGGGGGGGGGGGGGGTGGGTGGGGGGTGGGGGTGTGGTGGGGTTGTGGGTGGGTTAGGTGGTGTGGTGGGGTGGGGGGGGTCAGTGGATGTGGTGTGTGGAGGGTGGGTGGGGTGGGGAGGTAGTGTGTGGGGGTGTGGGGCGGGGAGGGGGGGCGTGTAGCCATCACCTCTATACGAAGGGGAGTCGTCTGTGTCGCAGTAGAGGTCGACGAAACAGGCTCGAACTGTATGGGATCCGAGCCCACCGTGCACTGGGCCACGATTCTTTTTGGGGGGGGATTAGCAGCTGGGACTATAGCAGTCGTCGGCGCGGGCATTACCTTTGCCAGGGCGCTTGCGAGCTCGTCCGCTTTTATGGGGGGCGGATTCATTGTGGGGGCAGCTTTCCATTCGTCCAGCTACAACGACATCTTCTTCATCAACGTCATCGCACCAGTTTTTCTGCCCAGCACGGAAGGTGTATCCTTCGTCTCTATAGCTGGGGCTGTGACTAGGTATTGCGACGTCCTGCGGGATGGAGGTATTTCCAAGGCCACTCTGTTTGGTATGGGAGTGTTCGTCCTGGACATCTACGCTATGGAGGGGTTTGTTGTTGCTGCTGGCGCTGGGGTCGCTGCCGTGTTTCTTAGCGGCCTGCCAGGCAGTTGCCCGGTCGGCTCGCCGCAATTGTCGCGCTGTCTTGGACTTTGGAGGGCCTTCTCCGACAGAGCAAGGTGTTGCGGTTGGGCTGCGCCGCTTGGCTACAGAACGATTGGGAGTGAGGGGGCTACGGGAGCCGTCTTCTCCTTTAGTTCCACTACATCCACTTCCGTAAGGCACAGAAGTGTGTTTTCCAGATGCTGAGAATCCATTGTCAACACTGGTGTTTTCTTTTCCGAATTTTTCACAAATCTTCTGCTTGTTCGCAGACATTTTTTATACTGTGAGATTGGATCACTAGCAATACGCTCTTATTTGGGGAGACGAAAAATCTCGGGATCGCGCAGAATAGCTTACACGTTCAACCGACGAAGTTTGGTTTCCCACCCATCATCCTTTCGGGATTGCTTGTGGGTAAGAAAGAGTTAGTCCCTGGTTTCCCAGTTTGCGAGCCCGAGGGTTACCTGGTCGCTATGATGCAGAAAACGTTACAAAACACAGCGAAGCGCACTTGACCAATATTTACAATTTGAAAATTGAATGGCCTTGAACATTTTTTTTTCTTTAGTTGAACACAAAAATAACCGACCCGTATTTTTTTTATTGAATAAGGTATGGAAAATTTCGGAGTTATGAATTTTTGAAATTTTATAGTCGGAAAGCAAATAAAAGTCGGCAAATTTCAATTACTTCAGATTTTTCAAATTATTCTTTTTACATGGGTGTTTCGCTAACTTCATATAAAGTTAGCGAAACACCCAATTTTCGAAAAAGTTTTTGAGCGACAACATTTTTATTTGCGTAACTAATTAGCAACTAAAAAGCGGCAAATTATCGCACTATACGACATACGATTTTTTAAAGTTGTCTCGCTAACTTTATATACATACAGTTTCTTCTCTGTTATTCGACTCGTCACTTGCTGCATCGTCATTCCGCGCAGTGCCAACTAAATATTTTGGTATTTTTACTTTCTCTGGCACAGGATTTTTGAATTAAACATTTTCACGAATACAAAAATCGATCCCATACTATAGCATACAAAGATAGTTGCAATTGACGAATCAGTTATATCATATTATTTGTTCGTTCTTCGAAAAACTCACTTTTCATTCTGTGTTGAATAAAATCCGCAATTGATATCTGTACAATTTTGCAATAATAAGTCAGACGCGGAGACTCTTCCAGGAGTCTATCCCCACGCTGGTCCTCACGTGGCTCGCGGCCGATGGGCACTTATGTCCCTGCAGAAAACTGTCAAGAGGCAGGTTGGACTGAATAAAATTGCTCCCTTTGAGCTTTACAATTGAAGTGTATTTTGCTCGCGGGTGGAAAAGTCTTAACGGCATAAAAACCACCCGTAATAATAATCAGCGTCCGCGCTCACTCGAGAAACAAAACAAACTCTCTTTTACACTTTGGAAAACTTGAACCTAAACTAATTCAACGCAAAAAAGGGGCAGTTTTTTTACTTCAATCAGCGCCAAGGAACTCGATACATGTTGGCTATCGACATGAGTTCAAACTTGTTTTGAAAATATGAGGTTTATTATGAATTACGTCAGATTTTATAAATGAAGTGGGAGATAAAATTCAAAAACGCATCTTGGATAAAAAACTATACTTTGTGTCATTCCATATCACGGCGTTAGAAAAGGCAGAGTAAAGCACATTAGCAATTTTGAATGTAGCTGATAAAAAGTATGCTATTAAATCCGACAAGAATCAAAACAGATGATTCAATTATTTTTTCGGTTTTTTTTTCGGTAACTTAACGTGAGGTCTGGATTTTATAATTGAAAATGAATGTTTGTCGATTAACGTAAAATGGCATGTAACCACCTCTAGTTATTTAAAAAATATGTAATGCTTCAGAATTCGTCTCGCTTGCGTTCAGTCCACTACAGAAAAATGATGAAAAACACTCATCTACGTTGCAATTGATATTCAACGTTGCGATATAACACGGAGCTTCGCCTCTTTCTCGGACTCGCTAAATGTAACTTTGATATCGGAATTCAACATTCTCGAAGACGGTCACTTTGATGATCAGGAAAACGAACTTGGAAGTACTGGTCAAGCTCATCAAAAACAATTATCATTTCGTCACAACAACTATTGATAAGTGTCTACTGCAGATCTTCGAGACTCTATTGTGACGGCTATTCTTCATTTTAAGATACGTCGCCGCTACCATCGTCACTCAGTACAGTCTCCATTAACGGTTGTTCTAACGGCCATTGTTTCAACTACCATTGGTTGTCATCATAGTCATTGTCCTTGAACTATTGGAACGAGGACGCTGCGATGCTGCTAGTTAAACTTAGGACTAATTGACGTCCGCCAGTTTAAGTAACTACGAATAAGTGTCGTTACCACGTGACTTCTTGCACCCAGGCCCTCACAGCTTCATCAAGAAATCTGCCATCTTGTTGCAAGCACTCAAGTAATGGACCGAAATGATGCAGACGTGTAGCGAAAAAAAACTGGAATCTCTCCAAGTTGGATACTGCTGGACACTGTCAGATACTTCTCCGAGTGGAAGTTACAGATTTACCTTTCTTCGAAGAAAGGAACTTCAATGGCTGAACCAGCAATGCTAAAGGAGAGACTGTATTTTGACTTGGCGAATAAGACGACATCAATCATGGTGCAATTAAACGTACAACAGGCTTCAAGACCAACAATACTGAGCAGAACCTGGGGCGATGACGATAGCGAGAAAATAATCGCAACGTTTCAGCAATATCACTGTTCCGCTTTTGATTTCGGCCTGTAGCCTTCAATAACATCAAGCATCTAACATCGTAAGCACACAATTTTGACGAAGTACGATGAAAGTTGCTTCTCTACTGTTGTATTATTGACTATATCACAATATTTTGAACTTATCTACAATTCTCCAGAATAAACTGCTTATTCGAATCACCTCTTATAATTCTAAAGTGATATTTCAGTGATAATAAGCATTCAAAGATGTAATCAAGTGTGAAACGCAATTTACAATAGCTGTTAAGTTCGATGATGATCCACTTGTTGTGTCAAGGATAAAAAACGCAAATTTTTTAGTGACATTTTTACTGATAAACTTGATGTTAAAAGGTTTCGTGTTGTAAATATGTGGTGGGAGGATCTCTGAGCGTCGACATTTAGTAAGAAAAATAAGCTGATGTTTTGAGAAGTTGAATTTTTAGGATATTTTTTTATTTTAAGCTATTTTTACAATAGCTGTTGTGAAAAATACATCGTTCAGTATTTTTCGTAGTATATCGCCAATCCCTCATATCTGGAGGCACTTGTCTTCGAGAGAATATTAGACTAATATTTTTATAATACTAATTGTGTAAATATACATCAATGATCTATGTTAATGCAGTGCCCATTGGACCTGATACAATATAATTATTCTCTAAACTACAAATGTGAAGTTTTTGTAGATTATATCAGAATTAAAAATCCTTCTGATTCATCACAATGCAAATACAGTAAAAATCAAGCTTGTATTATACGAAGTTTCGAAATAGCATGCTCACGATAGTTTAGATAGAAATCACATTTAGTACAATGAGCATAACAAATCTTACATTCGCCTTTTCTTAGTGCGCTGTTCTTGGACATGCATTTTTGCGATCAGAAATCGAAGCGTCAATTGTCATCGAGGTAGAAAGTATAATTATATTTGAGGTTAGTCAAACAAGTAAAAGCTACTTAAGCCCATTTAATGACTTGTAATGACTGTTACGAAATTGATTCCGTACGTCTAATGTACTTTCGTATTATTTGCTGCAGTGTGCACTCCATTTAACTCATCAACTCACTTGCTGGTATTCGTGTATCATGTCCGTAATTGATTGGATGCGTCAGTAAGCGCTCTTAATGTAAGCACTTTGTACGATACGTTGAAGTAATTCTGAGAGTACATTAGAAATAATTCAGGTATCTTGTAAATAATTTTTCGAGCTCTACAAAAATTACACTTGACTTTCGATCTTTTTACACAGTTTAGATAGGAAACGTTGAAAATTTTCACTGAGAAAAACTATACGTACTGCTGTTAGAATGTGCGCGGAGACTTATGGTGAGCGGTAAAAAAGTCAAAAAGAAATTGAGTCCGAAAGTTCAGAAGGATTGCGAGTAGGAGGATCGAAAGTCGAGTATAGTTCAAATATACATTAAGGGATTCAATTTCTGCGTAAAAATCTGGAAAAACTCAAATTACGTTGTGAAAAATATCAAGAAAAAATTTATTTCGAATCATGATATAAAAGTCTACTTACAATAGAAAACAAGATCATACATTTTTAATTTGAACGTCAATATGTCCTGCGACTTTTAATTATAACTTTTGATGCATTATAATCATCAGGAGTTTGCATGATTGTTATAAATTTTTTTAAATTATTTTACTGAGGACAACCTTTGGCCAAGAGAACTCTTCCTAACAGGTTTTTCATCCTCAGTAAACTCGAATCACCCTTATAAAAATACGTCATGATATGCAATGAAATAAAGTATAGTGTCAGTTCTCCAGAAACGGTTATGGGCTTGCCTTTGGGTTTCTCTGACATTTTCTTAATATTACCACCTAATCAAAATAATATCCTATGGAATGATCGACAGTTTTTATTATCAAATGAATTCATTGCACAAGAGCGATTGTAATAATGTTTTATGAGATAGAAATATTGTACTTATATAATAATTGCAAACAAATTTTCAAAAATTACAGGAAATTGTACGAATTCACAATAAAGTTTAAAAAAGAGAAGGTTTACACGAGAAAAGGGTTTTAAGTTTTCGAAAATGAATTCTTGAAATGCGTTACCGTCTCATTTTATTTTTTTTTTATTGTATTTTTCTTGTTTTGCAATGGTTTTTGTATGATCACAGTAGGTTTTACAAAATAGGTACAAAATCGAAAAAAGTTATAAAATGATTGAAAAAAGTATTGTAGGCAAAACAATATTCAGGAAGGTAGACATCCCAATCGCGATGATCTTTCTTGATAAACGCGATAGTAATCGTCTTCATCACGCGATTGACTCGTTCATCGGGATTCGCCTGAGGGTGATAAACTGGGGTCCGGATATGCCGGATCCCGTGTCCGGTCGCGAGAAAAGAAAAACTTCGAGTTCACGCACAAGTCAATTAGATGCTTTTAATTTCCTGAAAAATTACCTTAAATTACATACATCGGAGTTTCTCTCACTCGTTATATTATCACGCGAGGGAGAAACGAGGAAATCTAAACGAATATTTTTCGATAATTATAATGTTGGAGCTCTTGCTTTTCACTTCCCGAACCCGAGCCAAATCAAACAATATTTTTATTTCAATCGAGAATGTTCGACACACGTGTGCAATTTTTCGACGCACAAAGCTACTCGCGCTCGAGAACTTGAAATGCTTTGATTTTGTTCTCGGATAACTATTTCCCAAAGTGGAAATAAAATTATCACGCGATTTTAACGAGCATTCTTGACGGAAGAAACACTAAATCATTAAGATAAAGCCTTAGAAAAACTTACGAAATTAGCGGAAATTCGGAACAAGCACACTTCACCTTGAGAGACGTCGTGACGACGGCGCTCCAAGATTTCGGGCGCCCGAAGTTTCCCGAGGGTCGCGCTCGCAAATGTTCGGCGCCAGACACTTTTTTGCTCAGCAAAAAAAGTCTGTTACAACCGAAATTCTTCGCGCGATATTCGAATTTCGCCAATGTTAAGACTTAAACTAAATTAATACTGGTCAATCAACTTTGTTCGTGCAAGCCAAGTATCTTTCAACTCGCACACAGTATTTCGCTTCGTCCCAAAACAAAGGACATGGAACTGTTCGAAAACAACTCACTATGTTTACGAGGAAAAAAACTTTCTTTTCACTCGTAGCTTCCTCGGTAAACTAATCTCGACTCGACACGTGGAGGAGTTTTTACCAAGGACACTTTGTTTGAACGCGAACACGTAAATACGATGTAAAATACTAAAATGGTAAATGATAATTCAATGAAAACCATTTTAATTCATTAACATTCGGTCAAATACTATGTATTTAATAATGTTTTTTTATATGCATAATCATAGATGTTCTACCTCTTCCAGTGTATTAAAGTTTCGGCTCTGTGTAACGTAAGCCGAGAAACTTTTTTGTCTCTTCAATTCTCTTGCCTTCTATGATATTTCTAGAACCTCGTGGTCCAACAGTTTTCAGGCAGTTGGACAATAATTTTGATCCAGTCTGAAATGCATTTTTTCCAATTATTAGTGAGCACACAAAAATGTCAAAAAGCACTGGCTACGATTTTGAATATTTGAAACTCGACACGATAATAAACGATTTAAACATGAGCTCTTAAAAACGGACTTTTTATGAGAACTTCACTGCTGAATATCTATAGTCACTGACGTCACGTTCGAATTTTGAAAACAAGCTTTTCAGCGGTTTTTTCCGTTGATAAATCGTCACGTTTGAATATTGCGGACACGCGATTGGTCACGCGGCGCAAGAATCGAAGAGAATGAACCAATGCTGTGTTGCACCTGTTTATCGAGGTTTTTTACATCTATCGATAGTGGATTATCGATGGGACTATCGATAAACTATCGAGGTTTAGTGAACTCTACTGCCACGTAGTTTCATTGCCTTTTTTCTCCATTTGAGCTGGTGGAAAAATGCCGCACGGCGGCCACCGAATCTCCACCGATGTTTTTTCACAGACGATTGTATCGATCTGCGTGACCTCGATATTCTGTACCCATTAGACATATCCAATCACTAACTTTTGGTCAAAATTGTCGAATTCACAAAGTACGCACTGCGGACTTTGAAAAATATAAATGAGCCAACTGCACAGTCGAATAATGAATTGAAAAAATTACTTTACTACAAATTCAAAGTTGAAGACCGTCCGATACCTTGTATGTTTTATTTAATATCGAAGAGCCGCTCAAAGTTATGAAAGTTCTTCTCATAATCGTGTCGTTAACGGTATTAATGAAGTGAACTGGAAAGTTATTTATGTCAAGAACTCATACATACGAGTTCTAGCACTTGAAAACAATAATTGATTAACGTGCTTACCAGACAACCTGTTTCGTTTGTCTGTTTTAATATTTCCAGCTGCGGAAAAAAGTCGCTCGCACGGAATAGAAATCCCAATTATCGAACAATATTGCAATGCAATTTTGTGCAAATATGGGAACGTTTGCTTTTGTGACTCCCACTACTTTAACGGATCCTCCGTGCGACATATCACGGGTAACTTTGAAAAATCTGCTGGTTATTGGTTTAAAACTGATCCCTCATTATCCGATGCTTTTATTCTCTGTTCCATGACCAAATTGTCATGATAATCCCAAATGTCCTCTACACTTTTTGTAACTGCAGCAACATGTTAGATCTCTCTTCTTCTTGTGGTTATGCGTTTGCAAGTAATTTGCTGATTTTTTTCACAGCAGCAGAAACAGCCAATAGATTTTTGAAGTCCAACTTTTTGAAACGTGGATCGAGAATCGTCGCGATTGCGAGAAGAATTTTGGTCTCGCAATTCGGCGAATCTCTTCTCCATCTCCATATTTGTTCTTCTTTTTCGCCATTTTTAGTGATTCTATCAGATCTAAAAAGATCTTATCTCTTGGTACTCTTAGTATATCTGGTAAAATTGCGGGCGTTCGACTACATATATTTTTTTTTATTGTTTGGCATGTAGTGCATCTGTGAATGGGGTCCTCGACCTGTTCCTTTAATCCAAAGAAGTTTTTCACTTGTTTAATTTTTTATAGGGTTTTTTTTATCCCAAGGTGTTTGTTGTTTGTAACAGTGTGCTCCTTCAATCGTATTTTCAATTTCTTTTTTGCCTTTGTTGAAAGAAGGTGTTAATCCTTAACAACAATCTGACATCGGTGTCTTAATGTCTTCAGGGTTTGACTGATGAAAGCCTCGCAAAGAGTATGGCAGGCCAGCTTATAATTTCTTCATCGAGTACTGCATGTAGTCCAAGAGCATGGCATAATAAAAGAAGACATGCAAATGTTCTTCAGCAAAGCGCGAAATATTAAACTCAAGGCCGCATCCGCAAAGTCTTATGTATTATGTGATGTGAATACTTAACGAGAAGACCACTTGTCTGACTAAAGCTGAAGTTAATGGAATCTCACCTACATCACCAGGAAGCTGAGGAGCTTCAAAACGCCTCTGATGAGAAAGACGGTGAGCATGTCCAAAAACTCTCTTTTTGGACCATTCATTGGACGCAGTTTCTCCAGAGACCTTTATTCTGATGTCTTTCCACATCATATGATGGCTTCCTTCAACCTCTAGGTCTCTAGCAAGCATTCTTCGGTGTTCTCCAATCATCTTGGCTCTTTTACAGCTAGATGAGAACACTATGCCTTGAAGAATGAGGCTTCTGACTTCGTTATCATTGAGTGGAAGCGCATTGTTAGCTGTCGAACATACAATTCGACTGGGGTCGAATTGTATGAGAGAAAGAGAGAATTTCGCGAATGTGGCAAGCGTCATCATCCGTGGCTCGCCTCGTAACTTCTACTGCGTCATTTAATTACTTTTAACCACCTTTATCTAATTTTTAAGGTTGAAATGCAAATGTCATGATTCTAAATATAAATTTCAAATTATTGATCGTTTTTTTTATCCAAAAACATGGGAATAGAAATGCATAAGCGTAAGTGTAAAGGCAAATCATTTATTTCAAAAATTGAATATTTTCATTTTGAAGTTTTGTTTTTTCAGTTTTAAAACTTTTGATACATTTTTCGATTTCTGATAAAATTCTTGAAACATTTGATATTCTTTAGAATCATTTTATTGTAATGGTTCAGCAGACTGCTCGGTCCGATGGACTAAAATCTGAAGAATGTACAAACATTTAGTTTCATAAAATCGAAACGATTGGCCGTTTTGACTTACTCCTTCGATCATTTGTCTCCAAATTAGGCGCCCCTTCGAATATTCGATGCAGTCCGTTCCCATCAGATAAAGCAGCATTATTTTCCGTTCCGGGCTGTAGTGTATGCGAATGTATAAAGGGCGCCAGCGCCTTGTAACAGGCGCGGGTTCGCATAAGACGCCAGTCTCTCCGAGTCTCTCTATAGCCACAGTGCCGCCAGTAACAGCCTTTGTAATACTGATACTCGTTATAAATTCAACGGGAAAACGGCAAAGGGCCGAGAATGCCGTCAGATGTTGTTGCGGACCGCTTATGCGACAGGGAATGTCGAGCTCCCGCTTATTCCTCAAAATAAATAAAATATGAAAATTTTTTTATTTTACTTTTTTTACAAATATGTCATCATTCCTCCATCTTTTCCTTCAGGGAATAAGGTTTCTTCGGGTCCTGTCTTGATATTTTCAATAGAGCAAATTGCTCCTCAAAAGGGACTGTTTTTTCTATGGCATGTTTGAGGACCATAATGTCATCAGCCTGAAAAATTAAAAATCAAATTAAAATATCACTATTTATGAAAATAAATATTATATTATATTATATTTGTGAAAATATCGCTATTTTCACGACATTTTTTTTATTACTCTCAATTGAGCCGGCCTTCTGGACATAGGCCCCCATCATTGCCGGAGCGCAATCACCCGTTTCCTGAAAAAAGGATGATCAATATCCATGATTATTACGAATTATGATGATTATAATAAACAATATACTTACCAGCTGGAAAACGGTTGCCTGTCTCATCATAATAGTAAATCAGAATATTGATATAAATTTGTTCCTAGATTAGCTGCTAATTCGGAGCAATTCACGTTTGAAATTTCTGTCTATTTTGAAGCGGTAGTTGGAATCCAAATTTGTAAATTGTCAAATTTATGAAAGTTTCCCAAAACAAGTATCAGAACATCCGTATCTGTTGCTTTAATAACTATTGAGGAATTAGGTTTTATTTTATTCAGGTGGAAAATAATACGTGTATCGGCTTCTTTATGGGAGCATTCATATTCCGATCCCTCTACTTTTTTAACTGTATCATTTTCAGAAAAGAATGGAAAGCATTTCTCTTCTACTGTCATGTAGACTTTTTTATCTTTTAAAATTGCAGCCATGGAATCCACTGCCTAATGGACTGCTAAGAAAGCAACCAGAGCTTCTCCAAATTTATTATTTTTAAAAATTATTTAAGCCTGTGGGTCTACTCTGCGATGGGCTAACTGTTAAAAACAGTCGGTTCGTCTTTGCGACTTATCACCCCGTCATTTGCCTTACGTTTCGAATTATACAATTTAGTACACGCCTTGTGCAACGAAGTGTGGTGTTTTCGCTGACACTGTCCGCACGTATTTTTCGACGAACACGCATTCGGATAGTGATTAGGACGTAAACAATTAAAACAGACCTTTATGCGACGTACCAATTGCAACCGGGAATCACTGGGCATAGCCTGAAATTTAGGGCATGCATAAAGACCGTGACTGTTCTTGCATTCCGGGCACTGCAGTGATGATGTAGTATAATGTGCGCGTACCGTCTTCCGGGAAGTTGGCGTCTTCGTGGAACTTTGACCCTCGAAATGGTCACCACAAGCCTCGACCCGTTGCAATATTTCGACCGGTCGAGGCTTGTGGTGGAACGCATGATTTTGAGAAAATGTTTCGACCACCGATTTCTCATGATCGCGAAAATGTTTTAATGAAAATGATAGTAAAAATGCAGGAGTAAAAAGTAGCAAAGAAGGTATTTGTGCTTCAATCAAATTGAGCTCGAAATTTCATAGTAAAAATAAGTGTTCGGGTGTGAATACTTGCATTGTCCCGCTTTCCAACGGCGATTGCGATTCACCGCTCATATTGGGAATGTTGTCTCGGAAAGATTGCGACGCTGGCAAATCAGTAATTATCAATATTTCGTATGAAATTATTCCCGGTTTTGAATTTTTAGTTACGCAGAACTAGAAAGCGGCTTGAAAACTCACCTTTGAATATTTTGAAAGCTGCCGAAACGCGACGATTGCTGCAAGGGTTGTAGTGAACTTTCGACAAAATGCGCATGCGCGTGTGAATTTTGAATATTTTTCACCAAACGCAACGGAGGCACATTTTCGTCCCGAATCAACACCAAAACTCCCATTTTAATTTCATTTGCTACAGGGGATTCCCATTTGGTTTTTTGGTGTAATTCGTTCAGATACTCCACCAAAAACCAAAGCACTGAAAATGCGTGCTTTCAAATACATGCAAATAATAATTTTGTTACAAGGCACTCATAATTACGGCGACGGTCAGAGATAGGCCAAAGAAGCATGCCTGCTACGCATGCGGCGACAAGTTCCACAGCAAATATTATTTGGCGAAGCACGAATCAAATCATGAAAAAGAAGGGTATAAAAAACGCTCGACCATAACTCGTCATGCTTTCGAGTGTGACGAATGCCAGAGGAAATTCCGGGATAAGAGTAAACTTCGAAGGCATTTAAAAAATTGCGTAACAAAAAGGATTTTCGAAAAACCTCATTTGGGAAAGCCGAAAAGGACTTTGAAGCTTCGAAACCATTGCGACTGTCCCGTATGCGGGAAAAAGTTCTCTATGAAATGTAATGTCGCACGACATATGATTACTCATTCCAAGAAAAACGATACTTCCTCCGAAGATGATGAAACCACCGGACAAAAAAGTCACGGTTACGTCGACGGTTACAGCGACGGTTGTGTGCATATAGACAGTGCCTGAAAAATTATTCCCAACTCACCGTTTTGCCCCGCTCCCCATTTTGCCCCCCGTTCCCCTATATACAGTATTCACTATTCATTACTCAAAAATCGCCGGAGTCACGTTGATAACTGTCGAAATTAATCGAAAATTCCCGGAAATACATAGAAAATCGAAATTGGTGGAAAATCAGTCGTTTTACTGGATCTTTGTTTACATGTACTCATTACAAAAATGGATGTAGGGGAAAGTAGGGTAATACGGGTAGCTTTTTTTCAGGGCCCTCTAAATGTTATAAAAAACCCGAAAATCATGCGGTGTTCTAATGTTTTTTTTAGAGTAGTATGTCTAGACACAGTATACGAAGAACTAAGATATTTGCGAAATTTTTTATGGAAAAAAAATTGTTCTGAAAAAAAAGTGATATTTGATGGAATTGAAAAATGGCAGGGTAAAACGGGCAAGTCCACAGAAATTATGAATAAGACGATTCATTTGGAAAATTTACACTGTTTTGTACGTAATTATTTACTTCTTGGTTTTTTAAATTTTTTTAATAACTGTCCGTGGTTTCTTTCCGTTTCTCTTAATTTTTTTCACTCCTATTGCGTTCTCTTCTTCTTGTTGCTGCAGTTTCTCACTTTGTCTTTTTTCTGCCCTTTTCTTCTTCTGATCTTCAATCGCTTTTTTCTCCTGTTCTTTCTGCTGAAATTCCTGAATGTAGGTTGGGGATGTTAGCTCCCCTTCTACCCCTTTTACCCTTTTACTTGCAAGCTACCCGTTTTACCCGACTCGGACTTTTTTCACTCAACAATGAATAATTTAGAAACAGCATGCTACAAACCGTAACGTGACATAGCATTTGCGTGGTTAGGATTACGGAATGAGAAAATATACTTACTTTTCTTATAACTGCAAAAACCGAAAAATTCCACGGCGATGTTTGAGCCCAAAATGTTAATCTTTTAAGCGTGAAAAACATCAACGTGTTCGGAAAAGCGACAGATCACTTAGATGCAAACGATTGTCAATGCGAGTTTGTTGTAACAACGTAAGTAAACAGTGAATACAATATACGGTCGATGGCATCACGTCTTCCTTCTAAAACAACAACCTACCCGTTTTACCCGCATACCCGTTTTACCCTACTTTCCCCTACCTATCATTTGTTAAAGATTCACAAAAAATTTATTTTTTACATTTTTGGAACAAATAAACATTCAAAATTTCGAGATTATAATTACAAAAATGCAATTAACAATACTTTGTTAACAATTGTTAATTTTTTTAGGATTACATTCGATATATTATTCAGAAATTACAAACAATCCTATGGGCGCGTGCAACGAAACAAGTCGATTTTAGGTGAGAAGACGTACTTCCCATTAAGGGTTTTAGGGTTACTGTGAAATTACGTGGTTTTTTGCGATTTTACAGAGTCGTCTGGGAATTCTATGTCCACTCAAAAACAATGTCAATGTTGATTTGTAGTATTCTTACTTCAATTTCTTCATTTTGTTCTTCAATTTCATCGGTCCAATCGTATACACTTCCAACTATGTCACTGTACTCCTCGCTTAAATTATCCATTGCTTGAATTTACTTTTTTTTTATTGCACTAATGTTTGAAAACAATGACACCATGACATTTTCAATTACACATCACAACTGACGACATAATATTTTTTATTACACATTAATCAGCGTAATAACCGCAAGACGGAAAAAGAATTCTTTCGTTCACGCCGGAATATTGCAATGCAGCCCAAAACACGTAAAAACTCACGTGCTTTTAGACCTCCGCAGTTAAAAGGGACCCCCGCAGGTAGAAGGGCGCACACAATGCGTTCTTTCTCTCTCTCCGAGCCGATCCGAACGAGTCACAAGAACGTACCGCTCAATGTAGTTGTAAGTGGAGGGGAGAGAAACTGACATCGGTCTTCCAACGCTTTTACTTGTGCATTATCGCGCTCCACTTTGGATTCTTATAGCTAACGAAATAAAAAAGATAAAAATGTTTCGTTCGGGCCAAATGAAAGATCAACTCAAAATTAATCGGAAACGACAAAAACCTGAAAATCGAATTTTTGGACGTAAGGGCCTTTTTCTCGGAGCGCGTCACACATGATCCCTCCCGGTTATGTGTTCTTTATGCCACATGGGTAAATGTAATTCTACATTGCCTTCGTCGAGTTTGAAGAAAGGACGGCGCGGATCATTTTCTGGATTTTCCATGTCCGGTACATCGGGATCGTCATCCACCTCGTCGTCGTCGAAGGCGTTATCCGCCGCACCTCCTTCTTCGTTTTCTGCGTTTTTGTCGTTCAGTTCGTCGAGATCCTCCATGTTAAAGATGTCTCCGACATCTCCATACTTCTCGTCTAATTCGAAGATGTTTCCGACGTCTCCACCTTCCTCGTCCAATTCGAAGATGTCGGTATCGTCACCTATTACGTCGTCAGCTTCTCCTTGGTATCTTTCACCGTCGAGTTACATATTTGAATCTTCATTTTCAAGAGCGGCACCCTCCAGTCTCTCGTTCAAGTCCATCGCAATTCCTTCAATTTTCCAAATCCCTTTGAATTGTAATTGTTTAAATTTGCGTTAAAAAAGGGTGTTTGGGAGATTCCTCCAGTCGTCGGATCTCGACGCTGGTCCTCACTAGGCTCGCGGTAGTCGGGCACACACGTCCCTATGGAGAACTGTGGAGGGTAAGGGTAACTTTGAAATCAAAGAGACTTAGTTCGAGCGGCAATACGTAGGTGTATTGGCTCTAGGATAGAAAAGCCTGTAAGGCAAAAACCAACCCGAATTGTCTTGATACGCGTCCGTCCAAAGCGGAGGATCGGAACGAGCTCGCCAGTAAGGTAAGTGTATCACATACCGGCCTTTTGAGGCACGGATGATTGTTTTTTACGAACAAACTACGTAAATATTTATGTTACCAGCAAATAATATATGATAATGAGTTTGTACATACTCACTCTACAATATAAAAATTTGAAAAACGATAAGTTTTGTGATGGATACGAAATATTCAAGAAATAGTTGCTCGATCATGCACTCGTGTCACATACCGGCCGCCTAGTGTCGCTTGTCGGCCGTCGAATGTATCACATACCGGCCGTCTCCGTCTACGCGAAAATCGATTATTTTTTTGATCTTGCCAATAAAATTACGATATTATTTTTTCATAAATTTTACAATGTATCAATTAATTATATTCTGGAGTATGAATCGTTTTTCGTAAATGAACCCACAAAGATGCAGAAATATGTCTTCCATATAATATAGAACTAAAAAGGTATAAATAAACTAATTATTCG
>JABFQM010002247.1:0-15902 GCA_022816865.1 Zelostemma sp. ZL-2020 | reverse complement strand
AATTTTTGACCGACTTACTGAACAAATGCATGTATCTTTTTTGCAAATGAATATTTTTTCAAAGCGCTATCGTAAAGGTGTCGCAAATTTGGTTGAGACTGTCTCCGAATGTCTCATGTTGTTTTTCACCGAAACGCGAGAAAATGTGAACGTAAAAGTTAATGTAAACATTAAAAAACGATAAAATAAGTACAGAATAAGAGCCTCGAGCAATAAATTACACGAAAAGCCCGTGAAAAGTCATAATAACAAGTCGATGTCTCGTAAGCATCATCACCCGCGAGTCGGCAGGACTGCACGCCAATAAGAACCAATAATTTGGGGCATTTATATTGTTTACAGGCCTGCAAACATTATAAATGCCCGAAATTGTTCCTCAATACAGAATGAATCGCAGGTTCTGATTAATTTGAAATGAATTGAAAGAAACAGCCGACGAAACTTGGTACAATAAGACGAACAATTGGGGACGACAGCATCTTTACAAAGCAGAATACCAAGGTTTTCTCCGAACACAGCGCTCAAGCAGATTAGCCAAGTAACCAGACTCTTTGCCGAGAATCAAAAGGAGATTACGATCCAAAGATTAGCAAAAACTATAAAGAAACCGCAGAAAGTGAGTCCATTATTCGAATTCATTTTCGTTTAATTACCTTCAACGATGAAAGTACCGAAATGCAATTCGCGAAAAATGGAATTTCCTGTTGCGATTGAGAGTTTATAAATTTTTCATCAAAACGATACTGTGCTGTATAAAAACTCCAAGAATGGGAAAATTGGGTATACTATGTGCTTTTTGAAGTAATGAGTTTTTAAGTACACTTCGAATGCCACGAATAAGTAGTCACTCCTTGTCGTTATCATCTATACATTACGTTCTTTAACCACAAAAAATCTCTGTGGAAAATGTACGCTAGACATGTGCAAGTTTCCGAAAACCGCAATTGTACGTACCCGAAATAATCACGTGCTTCGCAATTATTAAAAAACGAGAAGTGAAAAAATCGTGGACAGAGAAAGATTTGTCGACCAAGTGGTTCTATTATTGCATCATTCGAATGTGATTTCATCGCAAGAAACGTAATCGAACCCTCGAAAAATGAATGGAAGATTACGACGACGCCGATCCGAAGTTTACACATTTCGGGTCGAATTGGTGGACTCGAATGCCTCGATTTGGCGTCGAATTCTCATGCCGGGAGACAGCACTTTCCGCACATTTCATTACGCCATTATTTTTTCTTTCGGCTGGTCGAACACGGGACCTCACACATTTTACGTCGAAAATCCGAATCCCAGAATTTCGGGCAAGAAATTCAACCAACTCCCTGCGTGCAACGAATCCGAGGTAAAAACTGCACAATTCGTGTGTTTAAATAGTACATTGTGTAACAAGTGCGGGTAAATGGATTTGTTGGCAAATGTGACGTTTGCCACACGAGTCGACAAATCCATCCCGTACATGCTACACCGTAGTAGTAAAACTGCACGGAAGGCGCAATTTTTGCCGCGACAAAATTATCCGTGAGTGTGAAAAATGGCGCTTTACGTGCATGTGTTACGAAAAATTGTTTTTATTATCGCTGTGACTTTTTTTAGATCCTAATCAAGACGTGTTTTGAGAACACGGATAAGGAGGCTGTTTATGACTACGATCATGGACCGTGGAGGCATATGATTAAAGTAGAAAGCATTTACACAACGCACTGTAATACGAACATGTTTCCCAAGTGCATCGAAGGGACAACGCGTCGTCCTGAAGAAACGGAACTGTACCAGCATCTTGGGGTTTACAGTTCTGATTACTTTGATCCTAATGAAATCGTCATCGAGGTACCGCCAAAAGGCGTCGAGTACATCAGCATTCCTGCTCTTCCGGAAGAACAGTTATCCGAGAGTTTTCAGGATTTTGAATGAATCTACGATCGAATACTTCATTTTGTACGTTGTACTCGAAGAGTTCGATTCGCGTCATGTTTTCCGACGTTCAAATCGTTATAACTTCTAAACTATGAGAGCTAGCGAGTCCGTTCTACCGGCAAACTGTAGGTATTTGGAATACGAACAAAATGAGCGCAAGACGAGAAAGATCGGATGTATAGTTCACGAGATATCCAACTTTAAGTGTAATTTGGAAATTTCACGAAACCATGTTTTCCGACGTTCATGGTCAAAGCCACGTGGTGGCGAATTCACGAAGCTTCGAGGTGTAGCCAAAACTCGGTTTCGCAATTCGTCACCAGGTGGCTTTGAACCATGAAGTCTGACGCCAATACATTTATTTTTATACGTTCACTCGTTGTGCAGTTTGTTCATTTTTCCAGGGGAAAAACTGGAACTGAATTAAAAATTACAAAATTTGTACCAAATTTCTGCAGCGTGTAGCGATTATTCAATAAAAAACGAAATATGGCAATGGCGATGTATTCATTCAAAACTTTGAAATTCAGACAATACATAGGGAACAACAATAATAAAGAATAGCAACAATGTGCTAATTTTGAACCCTTAACTACGGGTTGAATAAAAACAATATAAAATTTAGGAACAAAGTCATCCCGAATTGTGGAAATCAATCAAACACAACGTCTTTGATATCGAACGCGTTTGGATCGTATTTTCCTTGGTAATCCTCCAGAAACCACTTTGGCAGCGATGTTTTTTTGTCTTCATCGGCATCCGAAATTGCTTCCAAAAGGTCGAAGTATCCTTTTACACCGTTGCAGTTCTCGGGCGGGCAAGCTCTTTTTCCGGCGATGCATTTTGGGTACTTTATATTCGGGTCCGCAAGGATCACTTCCTCTAACCAAATTTCATGGATCCAATCATGTTTGAAGCCATAATTGTACTCGAATCTGAGTAAACCGTAAAAGTTTTATTCGAGGATCATTCGCTGTAAACTCTCGTTTATTCAGTGTATGGTCATTTTCCAGTTTGCACGATAAGTTTAAAAAAGAGCAATTGCGTTTTAAAGCGCTATTGAAAAATCGATTTCCTAACCTCAATTTCTCATTGACGAAAAAATCCTTGATGCAAGTTTTCCTATCGATCAGAGTTTCCTCGTTATCTTCGTAGTCCTCGGAATAATCGTGGGCATATTCATCGTTAACGACGTCGCTGAAGATAACAACTTTTTTGGAAGTTCTAGGCCGTTTGCCCTTAAACATGAACATGTGATTTTTGCTTTTCCAACCCATTGCGGCGCAAATTGTCCAATGCAGTTCCAGAAACGTCGCATTTTCCGGTATCAAAATTGTGCGCCAAATCATTGGCTGGATTCGTTTCAAACATACTTTTAGTTGGAAAACATGTTTGTAACTTTTCTTCGACATTTTCAATATCGATCGCGATTCCCATTCACCACAGAGATGAAAATGTGAATCGTCCTCAGACTTGATATCGCGTTCGTTCGTTTAAGTTCGTGCGTTTCCGTTCACATTCGTTCGCTTTGCGCGCGGTTCTCAAATTCGTATTCTTATAATCGATCATCCGAAATTCCCTATGAAAATTCACGTCTTGGAAATGTTGTACTTCGAAATAAAAATAAAATAAAAAAGGTTTTCGACGATTTTCTGCGGCAAGGAAGCACGCCATTTCACGAAATTCCATTGTCCGAGAAATTGGACGAAACCGAGCTTTTTTGCGAGGCCACACGGGGTCTTCGACAACTCCACCTACCCCGTCCTGTTTATTGTGCGCCTATCAAAACGTATTATTATTCAAAAGCCATAAAAGATCTGGCGATCAGTAATGCTATACACGCAGAATGTTGAGTGTAGCAATCGTCATTGTTCATTCTATCACGAACGAGCGGGCCATCTGCCCAGGAGGTTGCCACAGTTGCAGGGGCCTCTGATCCAGATGTTTTTCGAAGGAAGTTCGCAAAAAGCAAGGCTTCTTACCGGGAAAGTTTTTTCAAGGAACAAATAAGTTCGCTTCGAAAGTTTAAACATTTCCTTTTGCGAATGACACAACGGATAATTTCAGATGAAATTATGTTATTGATAAAACAAGTTTAGACGTATGAGCGGTTTTATCGCTGTAACTGCGCTTCGGAATGCTTTTGAAAGAAGATACATTCTTTATCTCGCACAATGCGAAGAATATTTATAAGCGAATCCAATCGTAGTTACGAAGGAATTAATATGCGAAATGTGTATTCGAATGAATCTCGGAAAAAACGAATGGGAGGAGTTAAATAACTGTACTTCCATGCGTATTTTTTATAGAATAACTTATTCTACATCGTTCACACCATAAATGTAGAAAGCGATGAACGATTAATGGCTATAATCACGCTGATGTGAAGAGGAAACAGCTCGCGGGATTCGAAAACACTAGAATTACCGAATGATTACGTTATCATTCGTAGTTTGCGATTAAAATCAAAAATGAACTTCGGCAATCAAAGAAAATTATGCAAATCGAAGCCAAACTCGAAAGAAAGATTTCTCCGGGACTTTTTTTGCCGCCACGTCTGTGCACCGCAAGCGCGGGAACAATTAAAATTGGCTAAACAGAAAATCGATAAAAAGCGCCCAGAAATGTCATTTCTCCGAAGGAATCGAACCAGTTTCTTTATCGGCTCATGATACTTTCCCCATTTCTTCCAACCGTGAATCCGTGAAAAAACAGCGATTTGTTTCGGAGCGTTCTTTAAGTTTTTGTTATGACCATGGTAAAAACGAAGAAGACGCTGAGGCGAACAGGAAAAATACCTCGGGATGGTGATTGAACCGAAGTATGTGGGCCCGATCCTTGAATCGGAGCAGGGCTCACGGTTGCTTGGTGTACCGATTATCGCCCGTTTAAAATCATCTTTGTTCCGTGACACGCAAGGCTACGGATCGCCGTACAACTTTGCTTGTTTCGTCGCCCCACATGAGGGCGAGGCAACAATTCGTACAACGTTCCACGCGACACTTCCTACTTCCGCAAATAAAACAACTAATAAAGCTTTTTCCGCCCGCCTTTCTTCAATACGAATTTATTACTTCCTTCAGTCACTCCGAAACCAAATATGAAAATTCTAGGCCCTTTTCAGAGGGTATGATTAAACGATTCTTACCTTGTCAAAATAGTAACTATAAAATCATATTTCTTGGCGTAAAGATTGAAAAACAATAACAACTAATTGAATCTAGTCCTCACTTAACAATTCATGTTTAGATCGATAACAGTCCATAGATTCATAATTGTTTCTGGTTCTGTTTCGCTAATATGCATAAATGTTGCAAACGCGGTACGGATGTAAGAATAATTCAATTGTGTTGAAGTCAAGGACGTTCCACGCCTCGATTTGTTCCGATAGTACAAGAACAAGGCACGTTTGGTCTCTTGCCTCGGAGCCGAGCGCGGCTGGTAAAAGAAAACCGGAACTATGGGCCGTCACTCCGGATGTTGCAAGGGACAGGTCCTGCTCTCGAATGCGGAACGAAGCTCTTCGGAGTCTATTTCACTCCGGGAGTTCATCAAGACAGAAATCATTCCAAACTACATTTAAACGAAGGAAAAGCCGCATTAAATCGCAATTTTCAAGCAAACTGCGATTGTGGCGCAGCGCACGCTGGAAAAAATTTACTGTTACAACAGGAAAAACATTGTTGAAATTCGGCCCGAAAGTAATTTTACTGTTGTGTTTACATCTGGAATTCTTGTTATGACAATCAGAATTTTTTGTTAACTCAACAGCGTTGAGCACAAAAAAACCACGACACAATAAAATTGTTATTCTCTTAGGTCTCACTGTTTTGAATGCTGCCACGAACAAAAAATTATTTTTAACATTGCCACAAAAATTCTGCTGACGATAACATTATTTTTCAATTACTGTTACCGTGACAGGAAAATCTTTGTAGCGTAAAACGGAATTCATTGCGGGGCTGAAAGTGTGACTTTGTTGACATTACAGGGCAAATTTTTCTCAGTGCAGACTCCGGGTGCTCGAGAGAAAAAAGTGCTAAAAGTAGCAGTTCCGTTTACGCGATACGTGAACTTTTTCAATGCTCAGTTGGCCCCAATATGTGACAAGTCGCGGATCGTGATTCTCACGCATTTCTCGAGCCTGCGACAAAAACCTCTGCGACCTCCAAACGAGCGCTCGCTCAGCTTGACTAATTTCAAAGACTTCTTGCCCGTCGTTTTTCATCGGCGAATGAAACTCTTTGGAATCGAAAATACTTGAAACACTTTCAAGAGCTCGCCTTTCTCTCGAAAACTTTGCGAACATATTTATCCGTGGGAGACGTGGAAGCGTAACGCAAACCGCAAGCCGCATTTCGTGTAAATAAACGCGGATGCCGGGTTTGGCTGCAAAGATATCCCAGATGCACGTGTGAACGAGGCAACTTTTCGAACGATTTTACTCCGGAATAGAAGCCCGGATTTCACGGGCTTAAGGATCGTTTCAAAATTATGAATAGGAAGAACTGAAAAGAAATGCCGAAATAACAAAACACATGGCTGTCGCAAAAGCGTACGTTTTGCTTTCCGAGACATCTTGACAGGGAACTTTGGAGATCACGTTTCCCTTCGTGCGAAAAGGACGAAAAGCCTGGGAAATGATGCGTAAAAGTAATCAAATAAACGTTAATCGTGGGGTATTTTCAACTGAAAAACGGCTGGGTATAAGAGTTATAAAGTCCCTCGATATCGATATTATTTGGAGCGTTTTGATTACGAGCAAAAACGTTTAATCTCGTAATGTCTTTATCAGTATTTTTCGAAGGAGAAACGATTGCTGATAGTAGGGTCATCGAAGAGATATTCGTTGATGTTTCACGCTATCGCATTTTTTTCTTCGTCTTCCATAGCGTCACAAACATAGCGTCTATATTTTCTTATCGAGTGTAATTACGCGGATCTACGCGAGAAAAGCGTAGTTTTTAAGCAATTACATCTGTATCGACGATGGACAGTGTTTTGAACACGTGATTATTTTTATTCGTAATGACCAGAAAAAAACGAGACGGAAAAAAGCGTGGTAATAAGAGAGGAAAAAGATGTTCGGGTGTGAAGAATTTCTGCTCAGCTGCGTACAAATCCTCGACTTCTCGGAACTGCGACGAATTTTTTAAGCCCGAGGGAAATGTAAGACAAAGGAGAAGGACTCACCTGTTGGGGCGCATTTTCCGCGAGGGAAAAGCTGGAGCGCGCGGTGAGGGGTGCGAGGGAAGCACACGAGGATGCTCTGGAAGGCGGCGGAGTGTCCCCCGGAGTAGGACTTCCGCTTCCACAGCTACTGGCTCCGACACTCGATGCCAGACTCACACTGTCCGCTCGGCCTCGCCATGGCGAGATGGATACGTGTTTCAACATTTTCCTAAAATTTTAGAAAAGAAAACTTTTCAAATGAGTCCGCAAACAACATTTATAATGCAACATCATTCATTTCATGCCAGCAGAATTCATTCAACAATATCTTCTCCACGAAAAAAATACGTGAGTAAAGAAATTATTCAAAAAATTGAAAATTGTAGTTTTTTCATTTCTTAACTAATTTGCATGTTCGGCCGCTTATATTGTTCATAGACTCCCAAGAATCTGCCTTCTACGCCAAATCCAGCTCTTCCAACGCACACAGATCGCAGAGAAATGCAACTGGGTCTCCCAATTTAATAACCTTCTCAACAATGTTAACATGACACAATTCTGGGAGACACCAGATGTAGATTTCTGGCTGGAACACAGAGAAGAAGCATTCAAACGGTACGGAAGGTACCTGAGGTTTTCCGACGTACTACGCTATGAGCGCTCGACATCATTAACTTGTAAAATCCTAAGAGCTCATGACGATCCAACGGCGCCTTACCTTTTCAATAGAAAACAATTTTATATGGCAAAATGAATCGCACAAATGAATCAATTGTGTGAATTAATATGACTTGGCCTTGTAGAATTCAGCTATGTATGCAAAATTTTTTACAAGACCAACTTTCAATTTCTACAATACTTGCACGTCGTCCACCGGTTACTGCATTAGTATGGTACTTTTTATAAGATTCTTGTAATTTTCAATCGACATTTTTTATCAGTGTAATCTCTCTCGTAAAAAATAACAAAAACATAACACTGTATATATCGTAAAAATCCTTTTTGCTATAAGGCTCCTTTATAAGCAGTAAATAAATAAATAAATAATAATAATATTGTTCGTAGTCGGTCCACAATTTGCAAACGAATGCTATTTTCGTAGAGTGTTTCATTTTGCAAAAATTCAGGTTTTTCCTGGTTGAATCTCAATCAGAGCTGACTAATAATGAGTCATCGAACGTGCAGAATCCACTTGGCATGCATTCTTCGCGAGAAAACGCGTTGATGAGTAAATTCAATCGAAAGCCCAGAAGCGGGAGTGAAATTAAATCATAGGTGTAGCCTCGAACGCAATCAACGCGAAGAAAGTTGACTAATTCTTATCATTACTCGACATCGCGTGTAACCAATGATTCGTAAAATAAATCATCGCTCGAAATGGAAATTATTTCACGCTATTTTGAATGTGAAAGTTGGAAATGTCAGACTTGCATAAATATGTTAATTCTGCTTGATAGAATTGAAAATAAACGCACGATTTCCGGAATATCAGAATTACATACTTTCCATTACCGATCGAAGTATTAAATTTTCCATCGTAATTATAACGGTAAATAATGAGTTAAAAAATGGAGTCCGGCCTATCTTTGTTTCTATTCAAAGCGAGAAATGTTATCAAAGGCAGAAAAATCTTTTCCGCGTGTGTTGCTCGTAAACGATCGGTGTATTGTGTCCAATTGTTAGCGAGAGTCGTGAAACTTGCACTTGCTTTTGCGAAATGCAGCAGGTTACTACTGCACGTGTGCGCCACGGTGGCGTAACAACGCTGCAAGAATACAGATATCGATAAGTGCATTTCCGGAAAATGCGTGGTAGTTCGTGGCCGTTTGAAACGATAAACGTTATCAATTTTCCAATTATTCTAAAAAGTAACGTCGTCTTATCAACTTTTACGATAAAAAACGCATTTGAACATGGAAAAAGCAATACTTTCAGCATTCATTTCGTCGTTCCTTCGCAAAGTTATTCCAAAATTCATGCGCGTGATTGTTGATTTTATCGAACAATGGTTACTGGTTGTTAAACAACTGCATATTTTGGTGACTCAACGACTTTGTTCCTTTATTACATCTGATTATCGCGTGATTACATTTTACCTTGGATAAAGGCGCACTTGAATCACGTGATAGAACGGAATAAAAATAAATCTAAACCTCGAAAAGTTTCAATAGAAAAAAGAGCGAACCGCGAATTTCAAATCCCACATTTCGCTGGGTCTTGAGCGACTACAAAAACGAATTAGCAGGAAATGAGAAAAAAAATGTACTCACGCTAATAAAGCGTGCCACTCTCGACTCGTCAAAGAAGCGCGTCAATGCACTAGAATTCTGTTTGCTGTACAAACAGTCGGCATCGAATTCATCCCTATTTTACTTTCCAACGTTTTCAACACATGTAAAACACGTCACTCGTCAAAATAAATCACCAGGCACTACTTGTTTTTTTATTACACTCCATTCGTAATAATTTTAAACAAATCCTTCACTTGTTTTCGCAAAAAATCGATTACTTTTGTTTAGCATGAAATTATCCGAAAAGTCGAGAGCTGGATGAAACGCGCTTCGAGACACGATATAAATACGCGCGTTGCCAGCGTCGAGCCACGACTGAATCGCAGCGGCGTCGAGAGTGATCGAGTGAGCAGTCGGAGTAGGAAGGAAAACGACCTTCCTACAGGCAGATCGTAAATGTGTGCGTGCGGGGGCGTCTCTGCGTCCAGAGAAGGAAGGATACGCGTTCGTGTCAGGATGCGGCCGATACGGCCTCACGGGTTCTTTGAAGAAGGCGCCTTAACGTTTTAAACCACTAAATTCCCAGCATTGACATGCGCTTTTCCCCTCTTCTTCGTTTCCGTCAATCTACTTTACGAACGGAAATGATCTTTGTCGCGTGCATTAAAAATTCCCTGACAATATATTAACTATATTCCTTCGAGTGAAATTTATCTGAAGATATTGAATTTGGTTTTGTTTAATTTTTGCGTAAGGTACACGCACACGCGTTCGGAAATCGTAGGCGTGAAACACGTGTTCTTGGAGGAAAGAGAAACATCGCGCACGCAGAACATATATTTGAATCTTTTTGCTCGTTGAAAAGAGATGGGAATAATACAAATTACATGATCAATCATAGTGTCCCATTCATCGGCGATGCCGTACTAAATTATGCAAGTATTTATAGGTCAGCGAAGTACAAAGATGCTGCTGATTTTTCGTACAAACATAACTGGGAAGCTAATTAACAATATAATTTTATCGCGCTCCAAGAATATTCTCATGCTTTCTATGGTTTAATTAACGATTTCCGCCTGGTGGAAAAATTGAGAAAATGTCCCATCGATGAATATTGTGTTCTCGAATAATCACATCGTTACAAATTACGTTTATCTCGAGCTTTCATCGGTGCATTCTCACGAATTAACAAAGTTGCCCTAGACGGATCATTAATCGGGAATATGGAACATGCATGTGCCTTCAACGCGCATTCACGGGTGACACATTATCCCACGCGTATCAGCTTTGATTTATGGTGAAACGATCGAAAAAACCAACACTAAAGAAATCAGCATCCAAACCCCAGTCATTCTTGGAATAATTTTAGAACCTTTATGCAAAATCTATTAATATCGTAACTTTAAAAGCAGCAAAGATATGAACTCTGTAAATGGTTCCGGAAGCGATAAACACCGGAAATAATGTCTTTCATACGTCGTCAATTGACTTTTGAAGAAAAGAAAAAGTCTTTCACCTGCGACGGAAGAAAAGGGATCGATACAAAAATCTCGAAATTGATGGGCTTCCTAAAGAATCATTTGTTTTGAGCACAATAATGGCCAGGAATCTGGAGTCGAGGATCGAGAACGAGAGTACCTTTCGGCAGGAAGGTCAAAGGGAAACCCACCATTAGATGCTTGAATGGAAAGAAAAGTGAGCGTTTCATGGGCGGTCACGCTGAGAGCAATTCGAAGCGAATCTTCGCTGTCTGGTCACTGTCGGAACTGCAGGGGTGAAGCTTTGAAAAGTATACCTCTCGAGAGACGACGGAACCAAAGATTAAAGTTCCATAGGATTATCACTTCACGTCCATGGCTGAAACTCGAGAATGATTAATTCAGTGCACTCGAGATTCACTTGAATTTCCCACCTGTGTCTTGAAGACTTTGCGATTTTAAGGGTTCACATCTTGAAGATGTTGAAAGTTAAATTCACTTCAGATGTTGCCGCGATGTCTTGTAGACGAAATCCTTGGATGCCACGGCGACATTCTTCCTATATCTTCAAGATGTCGACCCTGGATTCGCAACGTCTTCAAAACGTAGGTGTTTTTTTCGTGATAGCGCGATGACCTTGAAGTGTTCAGAAACTCGTAAACGTAACTATAATCGAAAGGTCAGCGACCGAAGCTTCGGCAAGCTTTGTGATCCAGACGAAGATTCAAGCGCTGGAAGAAGATCTGAAAGTACCGATGCTGAAACGCAATGCAGACTTCATCCACGCGTGTTATCTGAACTTGGTTAGTGCTGACACGATACATTATCACGAACAACGAAGCTCCTGTGCGAAACTGCAACGGCGCTTGACGCTGCGGAGAAAGAAGATTCAATCAGGTTTTACGATTCCCAAAATTCGAATTCTGAAGTTCAACTTTGAACAGATGCGAAGTTCTTCAGTTCCCGAAATTCAGAACTTTGGCGAAATCGGCAAAAAGTGGGAAGAACGTGTGAATCAGGGATCGGAATTACGGTGGTCAGGCTATTTACTTCAGAGATTCCACATTATGCACGGCCGAAGTATGTGCCGTACCATGGGAGTTTGACAGTCGCGTCCCAGGGTGTTACGTTACTTTCCCACAGGCGATCAGTTCTTCGTGTGTAATCTGTTCTCGTTGCATGCACGCCCACACGCACCTGCGTATCCCAACACTCCGCAGCGGCGCAATCTCTCCTTTGAAGGGAGGAGGATGGCAAGGCACGAATCTCACCTTGCAAGGCAAACCTGTTCCTTCTCCCGAAACCATGATCGATGTTACCGTTCACTGTGTCGCGATCTGAAAATAATGCTATCGTCTTCAGGCCCAAAGGCGTCGCAAGGACATTGCTAAACGAGCCTTGTCGTCCATTTTTCATGCTTCGGAAGGATTCCGGTAATCTTGAAGATTTCCTGGGTTTGAAGAATCTGGGTCTTTTCGTTACAAGTCTTTTAACTTGATAAAAAGAGAGATGAGAACTCAAAATTCTGGCGAGTCATTGCTCCTTTCGAATGAACACGATGCGCTTGTTGCCTGCATCATTAATTGGAGGAAACTCTGGAACTGACATCATTATGTCCCTTCCGTTTCTCTAACATTTGCAAAGATAATTATGTTATTTGAAAGTTATTTTCCGAGCTTTTATCGATTTTTTAGAAGTGTTTGATACGATAAAGACAACGTTAAGACAAGGATTATAAAAATATGGTGACAGGGGATCATGGCTGTAAAAGTGTAGAAATACACCGTTATACATTGGAGATGATCCTGAAATGTATGCCAGTGTGTGTCACTCGATAGTTCAGTCACACTGGGCTTACAAATGTGTTCGATAAAAATGTGGACTCGTTTAGGTTTATAATTAGAGCATGCTTCGAGATTCCCAGCAAGTTCGTATTATAAACCCGACGAACTTCTTCTCCATTTCATCATATCTTTTCTTCTCTTAGATTCCATTAGAAAGTTCTACGTCAAATTTGACAGTGTTTCGTAATTTATTACAAATCTCGTTAGAAAAATGTCCATCGATTCTGAATTTCAAGACATGAAACAACTTCATTCGAATAACTCGCTATAAACTTGCAAATTTCCCGGATTCCTTGAAACTGGTTTCAACGTTTTCGTCATTTATCGTCGCTTGGGTAATAATTTTATTGTTTTGTAACAAACCCAGCGAATATGATAGGCTATTGAGTCCTATTAGGAGCGGCTCGAGAGTGGGTCAACGCCGACAATTGACTCATATTACACGCTCCGTGAACTTGGAATTTCTGGGACAAATGTCAAAAAAACATGCACTACGAATTAGCTTTCGCAAGCAATTCACTATTTCGTTCGCATCTACAAAAAGCGTTCTATCGCACCATGAATTTATACTTTTTGAATGGCTTCTTCAGCTGATTAGAGGTCTTCCATAATTTTCACACTTCGAAGTCGTGTCTCTCTCTCTAATACCGAATCATATTTACGTCTTTTTTCAATCGTGTGACATCATTTATGGAAGCCCGAAATTTAATTTCCATATATTATCAATTCAAGATTGTCAAATCTTAATGCAGACATCGAAACAGGAGATCACCAAAAACTCTGCGCGAAACCACGTTTGGCCTTCAAATCACCGTCAAATGTATCGCACTAGTTACAAATACATAACAATTTTATCGATACGTGTTTGTTTTCGAGTGCGAATAACACGAATGGCGAAAGCCGAAGGCAGACTCAAGTGATGAAATAAATGTCAAGCGTCCAATACATCGCGGATTATTATTGGAATGAATATCTTGTGAAATTTATGAATCGCAGAATGACGAATGTGCAGTTATTTATGAATTATGAGTTAGAGAAGGCAAAGTTTAATCTTCCGATTCACCCATTGTTTTATCATTCTTGTTATGAAATAGTTTTGCCATTTTTTGGTTCATAAACATGCAGGGTTTGATAAATGAAACCGAAATGTCAAGCAAAGAAAAAACGAAGGGCTTCGTCGATGCCACACCTCGCAAGAACCGTGCCCTTGAATTAAGGAGTGGTCGTACAATGCACTTTCCACCCTTTCAATTGACGCATGTAAATACACGAGCCATTACCCCGTCCTTTCACATGATAAAGCACTCAGTACGATTAGACGATGATAAAACGAAGAAAACCAATTCGATGGGTATGTATCATGATAAATATATCGGTATCTGCGCATGAACGGTGCAAAAGAAAATATCGGAAAACAGATATACGTTATTACGTAAAGATAAGCGATTAGGGTAGACAGTCTTGCATGGAACAAACTGGCCGAGGCGTAAATGTTGGGGGAAGAATATCGGAAATAAGAAGACGCTTATCGGTTTCCAATGTTTATAAGAACACCAGATCGATGGAGTTTTTATGTAACGATTTCGGAATATTTGGAATCAAACTCTTCAGGAAAGATTTGTTGAAATGGTGAATGTTCCAATTGAGAACTTCGATCGATGTTCAGGGTTTTTATTTTCGAGTCTTTCGCTTCGTGATAAACAATAGCACGAAGAGCACGTTCGGAGCGATGGGAACGAACCACTTCCTGAGTTTCGCTGCTTAATTCACTTCCACTTCCTGCGGAACTCGATTCGCCCTTCGTGTCCGCGACAAGTGCATCGTCGATATTTCACAATTTCCGAAAATAATCATTAAATTGACAACTACTGATATTGAATGCAAGATTTAATGATTGGAGATCGCAATTTCAATAGCGAACGTATCATTAATCGACTTCCTGCGGCGCGCTTCAATTACCCTACGCATTAAAGGCATTAACATAATTTATTTCCTTGATATTGTCTCTGAAAGATTTCAGTTCTCAATGGAATGTCCCAAGAAATCGATTCGCGACGTTTTACTTTTCGAAAGTATAAATTTCTTTAACGCGATTTCAAAGGCGTCGAACGAGTATTTACGCGCGTAAAAACTCCGTTTCTTGTTTAATTAGTGAATCGAATCCTCGGCATCGAAGTTGCCGCAATTTCCTTTCGAGAACCGACTAGCGGAAACTGCGATTTGCTGTATTGCTTCAATAACACACCTACTGCAGTTATAGAAAATTAGTTGTGTCGTCATAAACTGTTTGGCTTTTTTACGCTGGAAGCCTTTCTCTCCCAAAAAGGACGATTTATATTACTTATAATGCTTGCTGTTTTCTTAGCGAAAATTGATATCATCAAAGTTTTGTGTCCTTTTTGGAAATAAAATCTTGTTTCACTGCAGAGAAGCGGTGAAAAAATGCAAGGACTGGACTGGAATGAAACGATCCCATGAAGCATTTCCAACAGGAAATGCAGAGATTTTTCTAGGGTTTTGTTTAATGCAGACTATTGAAGTACCCACGGGCTGCAATTTACTTGGCAGGTGTCAGTTCTCGAGTTCCTCGAGGGAGATTCCAGGCGTCGGGAAAACAATCAAAGCTTCCGCCAGCCCAATTTCAACGAAACAAATTAAAGAGGGGAGAGTGGGGAGTTGTGAGACAAGTTAATATCTCGAAAAAAAAAAATCTTTGCATTATTTATGCATAATTTGAATGTTTCATGCAATTTTGTAGTGATTTCAGTCGTTTTCATGATTTTGTGTGTTGAAGTGTGCCAATTTCAGGGTTCTACAGACTTCGTTTTTTCAACAAATTGTTTCTCGAAATTATCTTAATTTTCATTTTTTACAACTTTTATAAAGAATAATCATCAAAATATATCATTTACTTCCATTTTGAGTCGTGTCTCACAACCCCCCACCTTTTTTGAAAATACACAAAAAGATACATTTTTACGAGCGATCGAAAGTTGTGTTTTTGTGTCTACTAAAGATTCTACCCTAAAAACACCGCTGCCACAAAATTTGTGTAAACGGTCAAGACAATTTTTTCTTTTTTCATTTATTCGCAAGTTAATTTTTAACAATATGAAAAATTATCGAAACGAAAGTTATCCAGCATTACAAATTATGTATATTAAAACGTTTAATGTTCGATGTTCATCGCTAATTTTCGGAAAAAATATCCAAATGTATGCATAAACTCGAAGTTTTTATATAATGACGAAGTATTG
>JABFQM010002246.1:0-15902 GCA_022816865.1 Zelostemma sp. ZL-2020 | reverse complement strand
AAAACTTTTATTCACGTATATTATGTATCGCGCGTGGAATATTCCACAAAGAAAATGTAACACTCTCTTTGAATATTTTCCACAGCAATTTATTGTTATACTTTTCAAATCGATAATATTTCGAAATATGCCCAGTGTTCGTCGATCTGAAATTTCAAAAAAACTCCGATCATTTGGTTTAAAAAGATGGTAAAATACAGAATTTTGTTGAAAGTCGCTCGATGTTAGGCACACATTTTTTTAGGATAATTGGAAACCGTAATAAATAAATCAGTACTTATATTTTTATTATTTCATCAATCGTAAATTTCATTAAACTTGCACGAAAAAAACGGGTCAGTTATGCTTTGGACCGAATTCAAATAATTGTTAAACAATTTCGCCACCGAAACGCAAAATTTGTATTGCTGGTTATTTCGATTTATTTTGATCGTATCTTTATAGATATTTACAATAAATGAACTTAATTCTGAACACAACGAGCGCTTTTTTAGTATCTTTGAACAGAAAAATTCGAGAACAGAAATAACATTTTACCTGGAGTTCATTTTTATTCATTATTCGTGTCCATGTTTCAAAAATTTTATAAACCTTCCAGAAAATGAATTTGACAATGAAGCAACAATGTTCTTGGTAAGATACACTCGTGTCGACTACGTCGATGTTTGAACATATCTCAACTTAAATAGTATTCTTCAGAACGTGACTCATTTCCAGCATTCCCTGAAAGTAATTAATCTTTATTGTTTATATTTATAACTTGCAAAGATAAAAAAGTTTCCAGTATGCTCTTTCTGTAGAGATATTTTATCTGAAAACCCGTGATCAGTACAAAGTTCGACGTTTTTTTCTTAAAAAGTAGAGAAACAGTAAAATGAACTCGTCAAGTACTTTGTTCTTCCCTAATTCTAAACTAATACATTTTCCATAATCAATCGCATCGGTTTATTTTTATGTTTATAATACTTTCCAACTAAATACTTTCCACGGTAATTGAAATAAAATCAATCTCATTTTAAAAAGTACAAGTGTCGGTCGAATCTAAACAATTGTTCAAAAAAAGTGGAATGCGGTGTTCAAACAAACTTTTCAATAATTCTTTCGCATTAAATCCGCAACGAAGGTCGAAACAGCGGGCGAAACTGTATCAGTCTCCCCAGTGATTTGATACAAACGGTTCTGTATCACCAACCACGGGAATTTACATTCACGCGGGAATTCTTTCTGCAGCGCGTAAAAACTCTTAAAACTTATATCCATCGAGTGCAGTACGGATCGCACGGAATATTTGATGTCCTTGATGCAAACGTAGTAAGATTTAATTTTGTCTAAAGAAGGTCCAACGATGGCCGGTAAAGGCAGTTCTTGAAGACCGTAATAAGTCAGTTGTTCGCTCCTTTTTCGCAACGCTACATCCAGTTCTTTCTCATCCTACAAAACAACAATTTTGTTTAATAAAAACGTCGATGAACGTCGTTCCAAAACTAAAACTCTGATTACTTTAACATATAGAAGAAACGCATCCTGCATTTCAGCTTTTGTCGGTCTCCAAGAAGGCTTTTTCGCGACTTTGATTGTCGGGTTCGGCAGCAACAAAGGCAGAATCCTCAAAGCGGCGATCGCCGCCGTTTCTACAACGTAAAAATTTGTTTAGTTGATATCCAGGAAAGTATTGGTGCCTATAAATCGTACCTGTATTATCATTTCCTGCAATAATGTCCAGTAAACTTTTTACAGACGAGTCGTTGTTTTTCCTCTTGAAACAATACAGTAAAATTTCCTCTTGGAACGAAGACCACTTGGTAAACATCGAGGAGGTTTGATGCGGGTGGTGCAATAAAAAGTCTACGTCGAGCTAAACAAAAGTTTTCACAATTAATTTCGAAGTTACAAAAAGCAGTCTCGATTGTACTATCGTACCAGTTTATACCCCGAGGGTTCTTGTAAAACTCGGTACCGTGAAAAGTATTCCACCAAAGGCATTTCCGAAGATACCAATTCTTCGATTCTGCACCTCGAAGTTTCGGTCCAGTACTTGAGCACGATGTGCCATGGCTCCGTACAATTTTTCAACCACGATACTTTGTCTGCCGATCCGAGATGGCTATTCTCTGCAAATAACATTCACATTTTACACATTTACTCGCTTTTTTATTCAAATAAAAATCGTTTAACGAGTACCCAAAGACTCTAATTTCTCGCGACTTCCTAAAACCACAAGTTTATTTCCTTTCTGTTGTTTCCACTGCGCCTGCTCGGTTAAAAGTCCGGACTCTCGGAGGTACTTTCTCACGTGGTTGTACTTGTCCCACAATTTTCCTTTCGCCAGCACCTTTTGCCCCGTGACCTTGTTCATGCTGTAGGGTATAAAGTACGTCGTCGCGCATTCCCCGGGAAAAGTTGTCTCTATCAAACCGGCCAATCCGATAAGTCTCTCCGTCGAAATCCTGAAGATAAAACAAATGTTATCCTTTTGCTCGTTTCACAAAATTTAACTTTCGAAAAGTTTTTCTTACTTGTAGCCCGGAGTGTTCCGGATTTCGTGCCTCACCAAAGTATCTACCAAATGCGTCCTATCAGCCGACGACAATTCTTTGCGAATGGAATACAACTGCAGAATCGCGAGACCCGTGACACTTTCTTTTAAAATACGAGAAACTTCTGTGTCTACGTAGGTCATCGTTTCCAGGGTTGAAGAGTTCCAGGAACTTTCGTCATCGCTCAAAGCCTCCGTCGATGTTTCGGCAGCTGAAATTGAATTTTCCATATGAATCTTGAATTGAAAATCGAAGATTGAAGAAAGTACCTGGTCTCTTGCGCGAGTATTTGGGTACGCCGACCTCAGGGTTCTGCAAAAAAATAAACTTTGGGTAATTTTTGTCTGATTATAGTTCTTGGAATCTTTGTAAATTTACCTGTTGCTTCTTTTCAGCAGTTGCGGAATTCCGTTCGAGCTCTAAAGGATCGCTTTCCTCCATTTCTTCTTCATCATTAACTGACGTGGAATTACACACACTAGAAGAGCCTACAAAATAAGAATGAAACAAAAATCAATGAAACTTGAAAACGCAAGAAACCCAAAAAATCCATTCGTGGTTCCAAATGACATACATCTCGGAAAGGAATCGTAATTTCGAATGTACAAAAACGTGTAATAATCTTGTTTATTATCCGCAGTTCAACAAATGCTCAAGAAATACAACTGAATTTCTTATCATAAAATTTGGTGTCGATTACCCGATTCACATCTCACGTTCCACTAAAACCATCAGGATTAAAGAAGCGGATATTAAATTCTTTGTTAAAAATATCTCTGTACTGTCTCTCCGTCGCGCAATTGTCTTTGTTTTCTAGCTTCATCCGCTCCTCGTACATCTTATGCATCTTGCGAACCGTCAGTGCTCCGTCTAAATATTCCCTGTCCTCGTGGTCCTCGCCGCAAACCGGAACTCGTGGAAACGAATTAACGTGCTCCTTGACGCTCCCAAGAATCTCCTCCTTGATTTTCCTCCGATTTCCATGCTTCCCTCGCAAATCCTGGGTCAAGCCCTTGCTCGTTTTCGCCACCGCGGTCTTCACCCAGGAATCACTAACGTTCAGAGTCTGGAGAAACATGGTTTTACAAACGTGGATCATTTTCTCGCCGATGCCCAGCCAATACTGAAAAGACAAAACGCGCCTGGAGTCGTGCCTCGTGGTGTTCGATTTCTTGGGGTTCGCGATGGCGATGCGGGAAATGTATTCCCATTTTTTCGAGTGCTCCTCGATGCTCCAGAACTCGGTGAAAATCCGGAGTCTCTCGTGGTAGCTGATCTTCGTCTTGCACGAGGATCGACACTCGTCTCCGCAACCCTTGCCCATTCTCCTCGCGGGGATTTTTTTCCCTTGGACCGTAACGTACGATTCCCCGGCCTGTCTGGCTCTTTTAGCGACTCGTCTCCTGGTGGATTCTTTTCTCGTCGATTCTGGACTTTCTCCTGGGTCGCCGTAGAAATTCTTGTCGGTTTCTTGGTAATCGGAGGCTTCTTCGTAGGAAGATGAGACGCCGCGTCTGATGCCGTCTTCGTAATCGGGTAAGTTGGACTCGTTTGCCGGCTGGGAATAAACCTGATACTTGTCGTCTTCGAGGAGCACATTTTCTACAAATTTAAGGAAGTCTGAGTTTTCATTTGGCAAGAATCTTGTTCGGAGCGCATCAACGTCGAGTAATATGGGACCAGAGTACTCGGCGTCGAAGGTTCTTTAGGTGAAAGGTGAGAACGCTCGAAAGTGTAAATATCATTTGGAACCATCGAATTCTTCCTTTTCTCGGGCAATGAAATTTTTACAGGCCACAGTGCAAAGATCGTGTACCTCTTTCGCGACGCGTTTCATTGGATCCAGCGTCCGCGTAACCTTGACTCGATCCCATCTGAAATGAACGGAACATTTTTATTCGTCGATCGATGTATTTCCCGGACATGCAGAAATCGCCGATTTTACTCCCGAGGAAATTTAGTTACCGTAACAGCGTCATCGGGAATTTCGAGTTTTATTCTTTTGTTTGGCCCGACTTGGGCATTGGAGATGAATTGGGTGTCCGGCTCCGCGGTTTGCTCGCATTCGTCTAAATGCCGGGCCAATTCCAACACCGAGTTCGTCGGCATCGAACAACTCGGGCAATAAAGGGACGCGGCGACGCTCAAAAGGTGATATTTCAAGGACTGCACGTTACGGAAAATTTTCCCGCAGCACATCGGGCACGGGTAATTCAACGAGCCCATTTCGAGGATACTTTAATCGTGTCGACACGTTATAGAAACTCCAACATTGTCATTTCAATTTCGCGAAATGAAGAAAACGCGAATGGCTTACAGCTGACGATTTTCCCTAGTTCTTTCTCACCAGAAAGTGTCTAGTTCTTTCCCACCAAAATATTGTTCGAATTTCCGAAATGTTCGGACGCGAATTATGTATGACAATTATTGTTTCTTCCGCGTTCCAGTTCTTATCGGATAATAAATAAACTCATTGCGCATTGCAGATCCGATTCACCGCGTAAACATAACCTCAAAAGTGAAGCTTGCTTCCGCGATTCAAAAAAAGTCAAGTGCCGAATTTCGTAACCGCGAATCACGAATTCCTCGTGAAACCGTGAACACGAGTTCCGAGGAACGTAAAATAACGAGAGAGCAGACTTTGCTGGTGAATAAATTCTTTCCCGGCTATGTTTTTCCACGCCGACTGAGGTTACTCGAAACCCAAAAATCCTCTTCACTTCGCATTCATGACTTCAGCCGAACATTACATTAGCTTGATTAATGTATCGAGCGCCAAAAAGCTAGCTGCGGCGCTTGTCGTATGCTTCATTTTATACCATGGTGCCATCCACATAATTTACGGTAAGATTTTCCCAAAATTTTCCTCGATCTATTTTTTTACGAAATTTTGGTGTTTTCAGGTAGTAACTCGTGCAAATGGCTGCTGACGGAAGGACGATACAAAGGGGACAAAGAATGGCAACCGTACGGCTGCATGATGCACCATTACACGCAAACGTAACCATCGCTTTCGCTCCGACTTCATTTTTCCATGCGAATCTGACAAAAGTATCAATATTTTACAGAGACAGTCGGAGGTGCCTGAGGTACTTGGCTTTCATGGGCCAGTACAACCATTTCGTCTTCATCGGAGATGCTCGTGTCCGCCAGCTCTACAAATCCTTCATATCGCAGTATATCGTCAACGGAAAAGCCGTAAACCTTAAAGACTTGCCAGAGAGCTCCGACCTGAGTTACAACGACGGCCAGTTGCGCCTGCATGTACAGTTCCTGTGGCGACCGAGACTGGACCACTCGACGATGGAAGATTTTCGAGTCTGGATGGTAACAAGTACTTGAACAAGCCTCCGCAGAAAGAAAGAAACGCAGTATTAAAAGTCGGATTTTCAGAACGGAAAAGCTCCTGGGATGATCGTAATGGGCCGAGCCGCAGCGGACATTCTGGCGTACAATAACAGCGACAAAGTTTTGTATTCGAGATACAGCGATGACCTGGTGCGGTTGGTCCAACCCGCGGATGAACTCTCGCATAAAGGCTCGAGGTTCGTCTGGATGATGCAGGATCCTGTGCTGAAGGAAAGATTGCCTAGTAATTTGGCAAACGTGGATAATCGGCAGATCGGGGTGTGCAACGGCGCGGCCGTGGAGGTAGAGGCGAGATGAGATTTCGTCGCGGGACTCGAGTGACCATGGATTTTTCATTCCTTTTCCAGATTTTGTCTCATAGCGAAGCTCAGTTGTGGGAGAGCAGCAGACTCGTCGGCGATGGCATTCTGGAGCAGAGTCCGGACGGATATTTGGCGAGTCCGCTGGCTTTGAAGCACAAGATTCAGATTTTACTGAACATCCATTGCAACGATCACATGAATTTCGATGACGGCAGTTGCTGCAGTTATCCGGAAAATGCCACTACCTTGCAAGTCGTGACGTTGTGTGCACTCGCGTTATGGTAATTTCGCTTTGCTTTTTTCTCTACCAAAAGAACAACCGAGTAACTTTCCTTTTTTTGCAGCATAATCATCGGCGGCAGTGCATGGCTTTGCAGAATGATATGTCGTTACAAAAGCGACACAGCGTATGCTCGAGTAAACACGGTAGAAGCCAACGAAGAAACCGAGGAAAACCAGAACTCGTTTGAGATTTCGGAAAACGAGCCTCAACCTCAGACGCAAAGTTTTTACACCTTGATGACGTCTCTCGCTCTTTTTTCTATAATATTGGGATATTTTTATCTCTGCGACAGGTGCTTTTTCTTCGTTGCATTCTTGTTAATTGAGAAACGAATGTAATCAATTGTTTTGTTTAGAACCAACTTTTTCATGAAGGAAAACAAGTACTACAGCGAGTTCAGTTTCTGGCTGCCTTTGGGGTATATTTTGGCGCTCGGGCTGTTTTTCACGGAGGATCGGGAACGAGGACCCAGAGCCTTGAACAGGGAACAAACGGACGAATGGAGGGGCCTGATGCAGGCCGTTGTTCTCATATACCACGTCACCGGAGCCAAAAACGTCTTGCCAATTTACATGCACCTGAGACTGATCAATTCCGCGTACCTTTTTTTATCCGGCTACGGACACTTTTGTTATTTCTGGCAAACCGGCGATGTTTCTCTCGTTCGATTCTCAAGGGTAACGAACTTTCCCTGAAAAGTAATTGAAAAAAAGCGTCGGGAATAATGAACGTGTTTTTTGAAATTTCAGGTTTTGTTCAGGCTGAACTTGCTAACGGTGTCGCTCTGCCTATGCATGAACAGGCCGTACCAATTCTACCACTTCGTACCCCTGGTGTCTTTCTGGTTCCTGGTCATCTACTTTTTAGCGTGGTTACCGCCGAGAATTCACGCCGGAAGTTTGGCCGAATACGGCCCTCGGGCTTTATTGTACTTGATACTAAAATTAATCGGCCTCGCGTCGATCATTACGATTCTTTACATGTCCGAGGTTCGCTTCGTTCAACATCGAATAGCAAAATTAAAGCTGTACGTTAATTAATCGAGTGTAACAACTTGCAGGTATTTTTTGAAAAAGTCTTCGTCACTCG
This sequence comes from Zelostemma sp. ZL-2020, assembly GCA_022816865.1. Taxonomy (NCBI): domain Eukaryota; kingdom Metazoa; phylum Arthropoda; class Insecta; order Hymenoptera; family Platygastridae; genus Zelostemma; species Zelostemma sp. ZL-2020. The sequence continues at coordinate 8,322 of JABFQM010002246.1, read as the reverse complement.
TCCGTGGAAAGCGTTGTTTGTAACCACGGACGACGACATCCGCGAGTGGTGGTCTCGGTGGAGAATCGACAGGTACAGCGTAGCCTGGGGAGTCACTTTCGGAACCGCTTTGGTGTTCCTGCAAAGAGTTGATCACATTCCAGGCACCGCACTCACTCCGATTCTGGCCTTGGCTTGTCTCACCGCGTACACGGTCTTCACCATTTTGTGCCATTCAGTTTCCGAATGCGAGGAAATTCATTCCTACATCGCTTTTGTGCCGGTAAACAAATTATTCATTGTTTCTTTTTGTTACGAATTGTTTGAACATGAATTTTTCTTGGCAGATCTTGGGCTACATCATACTTCGCAATTCAACGCTGGCGCTGCGGGGCAAACATTCCACTCTTCTCGCTGGTTTAGGTCGCATCAGTTTGGAAACTCTTGTGAGCCAAGGCCACGTTTGGCTCGCGGCAGATTCGCACGGCGTTTTGGTGCTTCTTCCGAGGTTTCCTGTTGTCAACTTACTTGTTAGTTCGTTCATTTTCATTTGCGCTAGTCACGAGGTAATTCCAGCATTTCCCACGAGGAAAAGGAAAACTTTCGTTACAAATTTTGGATGCTTGCAGATACACAGACTGACGGGCATTTTGACGCCTTATGCGGTACCAAACGACTGGAGGCTGGTTACCAGAAACTTACTACTGTTCATCGCAGTTCTCGTGCCCATCGGTATACACGACGGCATGTTCTAACCACGAGATGAGACTTGAAAACAGGTCTTATTTATTCAGCAAACATACAATGTAAATACTTATGTACATAGGTCATTCTCTAAAATGTGATTCTCCGTAATTCAGTGCTGCTTTTTTTTACTGAATTTCAATAAAAAGAGGAAACAATTCACGAGGTTTGATTGGCTGTACATCGTCCCTGCTTGCAGGGTACAAGATTCGTTATCTCTCGTATTTTTTAGGCTTGTCGTGCTTCACTTGACTCGTATAAATATCGTAGCCTAATGATATCGTGTTGTCGTACAGGACTCGAAATCTCGTCGGAAGGAAATAGAAGTTGATGATCTGCGCTGGCGGCCACACGACCCACTCCGCTTTGTACAATCTATGGGCCTTGTCCTCTACGTCGACTTTCAGTTCGGCCCAGCTCGTTCTCTCCAGTATCGCCAGCGTTATGAAAAACATGGCGATGCACAGCGGGGAACACACCAGCTGATCCACCAGGACTTTTTTTAATACGACGCCGATCGTTTTTCCTGGCAATCGGTTGTCCAGGTAACGATACCAGTGGTGGCAAACGATGCCGATGGACATCCCTGAAATCGCCATGTTCCGAGTCCTGTAGAAGTGCCATCTGTCCCATTCGCCCTGCGTGACAAAATTTTGTTATTTTTGGTTCTTTTGTTTTAGATTCGGGAGTTGTACCGTGAGGATTTCGTAGTGCTGTTCTAAAATGTCGCCCACCGCAGATAGAGAAAAGGATATCGCGACGTTCGTGTAGAGCAGGCATTTGGGGGAAAATAATTGGTCCTTGATGCTGTTCAGTCTGCAGAAATAAATTTGTATCCCTTTGGTGATGTTCATGTTCTGCAAATTTGAGAGTGTTATTGAAATTGCATGTAATTATGGCTGCGATGCGAGTGAATAATTAGGTTGAGATTTGCCCTTTAGACGCTAATTATTCAAGGATTGATAACGTGATGATAAATATATCTCAAAGATATTGCGAAGGTTAAAAGTTACCGAGATTGGTGACGTTTGTGCGTGCGTGGATTTAACATTTTGCAACAATCGAGGTTTTTATTGAATTGGGCGCTGAATTGTCACGTGAAATATATTTCGAAATGTGTGCTTATATTTTTCGAGTGCTTACCTGCGATTTTATAGACAATTTGTTGTCCAAAGGTCACGAATTTAGATTATTAGTTGAAAATGCATAATTTTTGCAATGAATTAATTCACAATTTTGAAGTTACAAGCGGAAATAAACATCGAATTACAACTAAATCATCGAAACTTAAAAAAACATTGGCGGCCATGTGCAGTTTTACACACACGCACACACATAAAGTATTGAATTATTTCCGATGGTAAGAACTTATTCCTGCATTATCAACGTCTCACAATTCAAATTTTGCGCGGTTTTCCTGAACATTTGTTTATCCCGCGTTGAATAGATTATTATTATTCTGAAACGATGAGGAATTTTCGTTGTTTCATGGTCTACTATTAAAAGTAAAAACCGTTAATTGCTCATGTAGTAATATTAACTAAAATATTATTCGGCGTTAATATTATTTATTTATTCAACAAGCCGTTCTACAATCGAAGTATACAAAAAATTTATAATAATAAACAATGAGGGGCCGCTCAAAGATAACTCCAACTTTCCAATTTTTTATTCCGTTTTATATTTTTATTCCAATAATTATATTTAGGCCGGGATTACGAACGTAACGTAGCGTAACGCGAAACTTTGCGTCAATTGTCTCGCGCGCTCATCAGACCTTTACGTCATCGCAATCCCGGCTAATTACCACAAAGCTTGAAAAAGCCGCGATGTTTATGGTTCCTAAAAAATACTCAAAACAACGGATTAACAATTTTTACGAGTCCCAAAAATGGTTCAGTACCAAAATAACGAATCAATCTCTCGACGAGGAGTGACAATCCGAGCTTGCAATTGCGTACTTGTCGCGTTGCGCAAATAGCGCGGTCTATAATTTACAACATACGTTCCATTCGCTTGTCGCGATCAATGCTATTATTCTCTTGACAATTACTTTACTGACACTCGCATTCTCCATTTTCAAACACCGCAAAAGTCCCTCACTTTCGCATTTCGAAGTACCATCTGTCGGAGAAATACGCATTTATATTATTTTTTTCGAGTTATTCATCGAGCGGATTTCTTCGCGAGTTGACACAAATACGATCATAAAATGCCAGCGAAGCACTGACGACGTCCCGTTATCGAAAAGTGCGCCGCGGACATCGAACGATCAGCTGTCTAAAATTGCGAGGAATATAGACGCACGTGTATTTCTGGGCCGACTTCCGCGACCATTTGGCGAGAGCGTAATTGCGTACGAATCAAGTACCGTTCATCGACTCGCGACGATAAGCCGGACATTTCGCTGGGTCTTCGGGATTCGAAACAAAGGCAAGCACTTTCGTCAAACGATTTTCAATTAGACAATTGTTCACCGCTAATTGGAGCTTGTTAGAGCTCCAATTAGCGGCGAAGAAAAACTTTACAGCGACAATTCATCTGTAACTTTGGTATCCAAAAACGTCCTCGATCACTTTTCGAAATTTGAAATCGAGATTTTCGACCGGCGCTTGCTTGCAATTAAATATTATTAAACAATTACGAATTTCGATGTTATATCAATTACTTTTTTGGCTGCGGGCAGGGTTGTAAAGAATTTGCGTACAAAATTTCAAAATTTCAAAAACATCGAAAATTTCCGCATTTGAATTTTTAACATGCAAATTAATAATCGAATGGAAAATGTTCGCATATAATAAACATGCGTAAAACGATCAAAAACTCGATGTAATGAAACGGAAAAACCGATATCGATCAAAAAAGTCCAAAGTTCGTGGTCTTTGTAAGATTGTCTCAAGAATCTAGAGAAAGTGCACGTTTTTCTTCAAACTTATCATTCCAGAATGTATTGATAGAGCCCGAAGAAAACTCACTGCACGAGCAAACGCAGAAATGGCAGCAGCGAGGACCGCGTTATCCTTATCAGCAGCCAAGCGAATCGGCTTTTTCGCCCGGGCCCAACTGGTGCAGCCGAAAGCCCACTTTGTAAGTGTCTTTTGCCTCCATCGAACGATTCCAGAAATAATTTGTCTTCGTTATGCTTCCAGTTATGTGGCCCGATTTCCGCTAGATTCGTATCTAGTCACCAAATAAAAAACAACATAGAATTAATCAGCAAAAACGAGCGGACTTCGTTGAAAGAATGCGACGATGGAAGGAAAAAGCGACCGCTTTTGGTGCTCATATCTTGGCTGGGCGCGAATCGCAGGCACTACATGAAACTAGTAAACTTTTACATGGAGCAAAACTTCGACGTCGCGGTTGTCACGGTGCACCCGAGGCAGCTTTTGTGGCCCGTCAGTGGAACCCAGGTAAAAAGCGTCTTCTGGAAAAAAGGAACATGGCGATTGTCGCTGAATGCTTTTTGTAATTGCAGGTAATCGCTGCGGATTTGCTGGCATTTTTACACAGGAGTAAAAACTACGAGCAGATCGTGTTGCACGGGTTCTCCGTCGCGGGGTACATGCTCGGCGAAGTTATGGAGATCATGAGCAAGGACAGGAACAAGTACGAGGAGATGATGGAGCGCATCGTCGGTCAAATTTATGACAGCGCAGTCGACGTCAGCGAGATCGCCATTGGCACGCCGGTCGCGGTATTTCCGAAAAACCAGTTGCTGCAGAACATGTTGAGAAAGTACCTCGAGTAAGTCGGAGCTGCTTCCGGGTAATTCGCCTGTAAAAATGAAAATTCGTCGAGCAAATGCGCATTGCAGGTACCATTTGAGGACGTTCCACAAACAAGCGACCCAGCATTACATTCGCTCGAGTCAGCACTTTCATTCCAATTTTATTCGCGCCCCCGCGTTGTTTTTCATCAGCAAAGCCGATCCCATCGGCACTTTGGCTTGCAATTTGAGGATTCGAGATTCTTGGGACTCTTTGGGCACTCAGGCAAGTATTTTCGGAGACGGAAGCGTCGCAATATGATGACTTTTCTTGGCTTTGCAGACTTACACGAAAATCTTTGAGAAATCGCCCCACGTCGGGCATTTCAGGATGTACCCCAAGGAATACGTCATCGAGTTGAACACGTTTTTGGGTAGACTGGGGCTCATCAACGACGAGGAAAAGATCAAAGCTCATATTCAAAATTAAAGGTCGCCAACTTTCCAAGAATCGTCGTCATTTTTAACCGATACTTGTACTGCACTCCACGTGGAAATTAGGACATCGAAGTGGGGCACTTTTTTCTACCGACACGAACATTTTTATAAACAGTAATAGGAATCATCTAGAGTATTTCGAAGCTTCTAGTCAGTGTTAGCTCACTCTGGAAATAGATTGCAATTTACGTGCCTTTGAAACGGTCATTGTTGTTAAAATGAACACTGCGTGATTTTCACCAACGTGGAAAATGTAGCGATTTATTGTGACATTGCTCCAAGAAACATGTCAAATACATATGTTATTCTAGAAACTATTTCAAGTGCGCTTTTGTTCCTTCTCGACACTCGATTTTTTACTCTTTTTTCCTTTGTTTTCTAATAATTCGTCGATTTCTTCCGGTTCCATGCCTTCCAAAAGCAGCTTTTTCCTCTTGTTGATCATTTTCTTCTCGTAAAAATCCGTCTCGTCCAGTTTTATCTCCGCCTCGCGTTTCGTTACCGACACTTGCGTAAAAATCGTCGAGACAATTTTATCTGCGAAGCATACGTCACATAAATACTTTGAAAAATTAATTACTCTCGATTACAATCGTATAAAAATCCTCTACCATCGACTTTGTACTCTCCCAGTTTTGTACCAATCATGCTCTCGATAGCGTGTAACAATTTTATGTCCACGAGAGTGGTCAAACTGATGGCCATGCCTTTTCTGCCGGCTCTCGCGGTTCTTCCGACCCTGTGAATGTACTCCTTCGGAACGTTTGGTATTTTGTGATTTATAACCAACTGGACGACCGGGATGTCCAAACCTCTCGCGGCGACGTCCGTGGCAATCAGGATTTTTATTTGATTGGACTTGAACTTGTTCATCGCGTTCAATCGTTCCCTCTGCTTCATCATCGCGTGCAATGCTACATTTTCAAAACCAACTTCATTCAACGTCATCGACAGCACCTGACACTGCCTGAAAAGAAAAATTGTACATGTAACCGTTGCAGTTTTTACGTCGAAATAAATTCGCACCTGCAGGTCTCTGTGAAAATCATAATGGAACCGGTTTTGTTATCCTCTCGGAATTTCCTAACGACTTCCACGAGGACGGCGTCTCGAGCTTCTTCGGCACACATCACGTAACGCTGATCCAGTTCCTTCACAGTCGCCACCCCCGAGTCGTCTGTCGACTCCCAAAGGAAAAACTGAAATAAAAATCGAATGTTTATGTTTCAGGGATTGCATAATGGTGCTATTCGATGCCGTACTTTTTTCGACGCCACTTGTTTTACTATATCCAGGGCATCGGTCATGGTAGCGCTGAAAAGTAAAGATTGTCTCTCTTTGGGCAGCGCCTGGAATATCGTCTTGATTTGTCCATCGAAATTTCCACTTAAAAGTCGATCGGCTTCGTCCAAGACTAAAAATTTGATCTTTTGTAATGAGAACGTGTCGCAGCTTTCTAAGTGGTCCGCGAGGCGACCTGGAGTCGCCACGACTATGTGGGGGCGCTTGGATAGTTCCAGTCCTTGCGTGACCATGTCCTGGAGGGTATAATAATTACTGGGATGGTACCAAGTTTTTTTTGATGCGATGGTGATGTTTTTTTACCATCCCGCCAACAACGACGCATTTTCGCAGCTTCATCGGCTTGCCCATGATTTCAAACTGGTCTGCTATCTGGAAAATGCGATCTTGTGTTAGTTATGGAAGATTGTATTGAGTGGGGGATTGTTCGATGGCACCTGAAACGCAAGCTCTCGCGTCGGAGTGAGCACCAGTGCGAATATTCCGTAAGGATCTTCGCTGAGTTTTTGTAGAATCGGTAGAGCGAAGGCCAGGGTTTTCCCACTTCCGGTTTTTGCGCAGCCGATGCAGTCTTCTCCGTTTAAAATACTTGGAATTATATTTTGCTGAATCGGAGTGGGAGTTTTCAGACCTGAAAAATATTTCGAGTGTTTATTTTTTTGGGCACTTTTGGTTATTTTAAATAGATCGAAGGTGTTGCTATTCTTTGACTTTAAATAAATGAGTTGTTTATATTTTCAGAAACTTGAAATTAACGAAAGTTTACAGTTAAATAAAGAATTTATAAACGGATGAGGGATAAAATAGATCGCGGATGAGTTTCGGAAGTAATGAATTTTTTTGGAAAGTACGGAATGTGATGAATGTAGCAATTAAATTACAAACCTATGGATTTGCATTGCTTCGTTATCCAATTAGCCAATTTGAGGTCAGTGAAGCTGGACATTTTTTCGCTTATTTATGTGTAAAAAATGGTTAATATTGTTCATAAGAATACACAACATCAGTCACGTGGGTCACTTGCACGTTTTTGACGTTTTCATTTGCGCAAGCGTCGAGGTGGTAAAAGCGCGGGTGAATTCAAATTTGATCTTAAATGGTTCAATGTAAAAATGCATTCGAGTAATTTAAAAATTAAATACTACAGGAAAATTTATATGTTTCAAAGATCTTCTAGTGGGGTAAAAAGCTCCCAGTCGTTGCTAAATAAAAAGAAATATATTCGAACTCGAAAATATCGAAATGAATCGAAAAGCTTGAAATTAGTGTCGGTAGAACAGAGTTAAGAAAAAAAAGCATCGGAAAAATGAAAAGGGAGAGTGATTGTAGTATTCAAATTCAAATTCCCTCTAAATGCTCGAAATCAACTTAAAAGAATCTCCCAATAAAAAATTTTGAATTTCTCGTGATCGTATAGTGCTGCGCTCTATCGGCGCCACGCGAAATTGCTGCGCTCTCCACATTCTCTTGAACTTTAAATAGCATGCAATCGATGAGTCCATCAATCCCATCATCAAACCATCGAACATTTCCTTCAATCTCACAATTTCTTGATTCAATAAATGAAATCATTCAAAAAATTCAAAAAAACGCGCGCTTCCATCGGCCTCTCCGAAGAGCTCTTCCGAAACCGCCCGAACCACGCCGAATCTCGCCGAATCGAAAGCCACGGGCCACGGGGCGCAGCAGCACTTGTCACGTCGCCGCGCATTGTCGTCCGTCCAAGACAGACGGTCCAGCAGCGCAGGGTTACAGCTTTTTCGATCCCAGCTGAGCTAAAATCGCGTGTCAGGCTCGTTCTGGTGCAATCGCGGCGTTCGCGGAGAGTGAGACGCGTGCTGAAAGAGGCGCGGCGGGGTCGAAAAGTAAAAGGGACAAGGAAGGCGCTGTGAAAGTCGAGTCGTGCCTTCGAGGGTTCGGCATTCCCGCAAGAACGAGAGTGATCAATCGTTATCGCGGATCGTGCGTATGCTCGGTGTGTCAAAAGTGATCCCTCCCCCGAGAGCGTGCGGTGTTTGTGCTCGCGACTTTTTCGCCCTGTCGGGACCGCCGTCTGACAGTTTTCCGTTCATCACAGCGCGAAACCACGG